>JAUZNJ010088444.1:0-22831 GCA_034780135.1 Jordanella pulchra | reverse complement strand
GGATGGATGGATGGATGATGGATGGATGGATGGATGGATGGATGGATGGATGGATGGATGGATGGATGGATGATGGAATAAAGTTAGTTTGTTGAACTTTCCAGGTTTCTGTTGACTTATTTTCAATGTCCTTGTGAGCCTCATGGGAGACTAATGTGTGCATATGTGCCATAGTGTGGATGTGGCGTCCTTTTGAATCTGAACCTGTGTGTGTGTGTGTGTGTGTGTGTGTCTGTGTTGTTGGGTGTGTTAGTGTGTGTGAGGTTGTAACCATGTGTGCAGAACAGATCTGACCAGAGTGGTGTGCTCAGCAGCCGTGCTCAGCTGCACACTAACTCGATGTGACAGGGCAGAAATACCAGTACCCACCACGCTCTCGCCCACCCACTGTCACACACAGCATCTCCACCCGCTACATCCACCACCATGGCTACCCCACCCCCACCCCCCTCTGTCTCCATCTCCCTCTGCTTCCTGCGCCGCGCCCACACCCCATTGGCTGTCTACTTCCGTCACTCCATATCTTCTGCTCAGAGACAGAACCATAAGTGCTCCGTGTTCCCAGCGTTGTACGCCAGACCCCCACTCTCCACCCCACACCAGCAGGTAGATCAATAAAAACTATTTCCCCCAGTTTTCTTGCATAAAAACTCTATATTATAATGTCCTACTGTAACATGAAAGCGAGGCATGTTATGTAAGGTGTCATTATGCAACACCACATATTCATATGCTCTTCCACCCACTAACCAGATCTTGATTCTTCTCCTCTACTCTGTTTCATATCCCCCCCCCACCCTTGCATGGTTTGCTTCCCAAACACTGAGCCAAGGTGACAGTCACAGTCGGGGACATGTCATTTGACATTTGCAGTTACCACAGTTTGAACCCTGACCTCCGTTCATTTTGCAGCTGCTGGGTGCAAAGCTGATAGGACAGGGAGGAATTTGAATACCACACCGTCTTCTCATCATTACGAAAACTCAGAAGAGGCTTTCCTTTCAACCTCTGGCTACAGTATCAGGGGGGAAAGCAGATTCCTCATGCAGCACCTTGCTTCATATTTAGACCATTACACTTTGTCACGCCTGGATGCTGCTGGATAAATGGCCAATCTGTGGCTACTCAGCTTCTGCACTGGAGCATTTCACTTTTCTCTGCCTTGCTGCAGGACATTTGTTACACTTGTTGAGTGAGAAGAGTTGAATTTGAAATGAAAAAAATGTTTTTCTGGTGATCTGAAATAATTCCTGTAGGTTTAAGATCATCAGACATTTTTTTAAGGATGAGTTTTTAACCATGTATAAAATTGCATATATGACAGAGTAACATAAGAATAAATATAAAATTATGCAGAAAAGAAAAATGTTTTTTATATATATGATTATCATGAATAATTAACTGGATTTAATCCTTAGTTGTCAACAGATTAAAAAATGTTTTATCAGTTGAAAACGGATATGTGTGATAAAGTAAAATATAAACATTTTTAAAGAGTCCGTTCTAGCTACTAGAGATACTATCACTGCAACTGTAGGTTTAGCATCTCTGGAAGCAACCAACAGCAATGTACTGACTCATAATTTAAACACCCCTCTTAGTGTTTTGGAATCTGCTAGCAGCCCACTTTAGACTGAGAAGTCATGGGGTTACCTGTAAAGACAAAGCCACACTCACCCCTCTAGAGAGAACCAAAGATATGTCTGATTGGGACTCAAACAGGAGTATTTGGTTGACTAACAGCAACTGTTAGCTTGGTTAGCTCTGTTGTAGCAGCTGTAAAGCGGCGCTTTGGGTTACCTGACCGATTCATTGGCAGCTCTGATGCTCTTTAGTTACAAAGCTGAGTTTTTGTGCCTAAAAAATAAGTCAATATATCTCAAATTAAGCTACTATTTGTTTCAAAATGTACGCAGTGGCTGTGTCCGAACATCTGCCTTAACCCCGAATACCCTCAATCACTATATAGAGTAGGTATCATATAGTGGACTTCATAGTGAACTCGGTTAACTGACTGTTCTGAGAGACAATCGATACTTTTTTCTCTCTGGTGGTCACGTAACTCTGCCTCCAAGGAGTTTGTTTGTTCTTGCCGCCACAACAAATCACGTGATGCTTTGTGAGGAGAGCTTTTCCAAAGCATTCTGGGATATATCTGTTCGTCTAGTGACCATGGATGATCACTACGTTTCAAGGTGCTTTGTGGGAAATTTTGAGTCCACCGCTTTTTCATCTACTAGACATTCAGACAATTATAACCACTATAAATACTCGCACTCGCCGCCTTCCACTTTATCTGGGACTGGGTTGCGGGGGCAGCAGTCTCAGAAAAGACTCCCAGACTTCCCTTTCTGCAGACACCTCCTCCAGCTCTGCTGGGGGAAGCACAAGGTGCTCCCAGGCCAGCCGAGAGACATCTCAGCTTACTCCTCTCGATATGAAGGAGAAGTGGCTCTATTCCAAGCCTCTCCTGACTGACCAAGCTCCTCACCCTATCTCTAAGGGAGAGCCCAGCCCCCCTGTGGAGAAAGCTCATTTTGCCCGCTTGTATCTGGGATTTTGTTCTTTTGGTCATGATCCAGATTTGATGACCATAGTGGAAGGTAGGAACGTAGTCCAACCAGTAAATCGAGAGCTTTACCTTTTTGCTCAGCTCTCTCTTCACCACGACAGACTGGTGCAGCAACTGCATTATGGCAGCAGCTGCACTGATCTGTCTATCTGTCAAGATACTTGAACTGCTCCACTTGAGGCAGGAGCTCTCCTCCAACCTGAAGGGGGCAAGCCACCTTTTTCCGGTCGAGAACCATGGCCTGACTTGGAGGAACTGATTCTCATCCCGGCCGCTTCACACTTGTGCATGCTGTAGGTCTTGGCAGCAGGAAGCCAGCAGGACCAGGTCGTCTGCAAAAAGTAGTAAATCCCTATATAGTGCCCTATACAGGGCTTAGGGCAGATGTTTGGGCACAGCCAGTGTTTCTTTACCAAAGAGGTGATTAATGAAATAAATACCAGAAGCTAAAAGAAAAAAAACATAGGAATCAAAAACATAAAGCAGTGGAGGCATCAATTAATGAAACTAGTTGAACTGCATAGCAGAGATTAGTGACATGCAAACTAGGTCTCTTATTCCTTTGTTGGCTCTAGTGGTCTTTGGTTTGAAATTAGGTTGAGAGACAGAGATAGAGAGAAGGAGGGGAGTCACATGGAGAAAAGGTTGATGGGTCGGGATTCAAACCTATGACAGTGATCTTGAGGACTGTGTCTTTACCCCTGCATCATCTCTGCGCCTGACCTTGGCAAACCCTTACAAGAACTGTGCACCTTGCAGTTATTCAATGCGCCTTTGACCCAAAGCACTCAAGAATACAGTTAAAGTTTGAACAGAATTGGGTCACCAATAAGACTGATCAAAAACACAGCAGGAAATCTGCTAGAGTAGGGCTAAGAAAAGAAAGGACTGTAAGCGTCGCAATGGACCATTTAAAGTTCAGACCTCTATCTGCAGAACTTTGAAGCTGTTTGGTCAAACAGATTAGCCCAAAATGCCTCTATAGAGATGTGAGAGACTGATAAAGTCACATAGAAATCAGCTACATACCGTAAAAGCTGCTTACAGTGTAAGCTATCAGTCAGCCGGTGTCTCAATTTTTCTTGTAAAGTATTGTTTTTCTGACCTCAAACGGGTGCACAGAAACACACATCAGAGACCTGGAAAGCTTTGCAGTAGTGTTGTAGTCAAGACTAAACCGACCAAGACCAAGGAGTACGGAGACCAAGACAAGGCCAAAACATTTAGAGGCAAAAGACCAACACAAAGACCTTATGGTCTTGGTCTTGGTTTTGGCCTCTAAAGGTCTTGAGCTTGTTTCAGTCTCTGATGTGTGTTTCTGTGGACCTAAGGTTTGAAGAGAATGAGCTACAAAACAAGCAAAAGACTTTAGTTATCAAATCATCCAGTAATAAGATATTTAGAAATCACCTACCAAGAAGCCAGGGTTATGTTTACAATGAAGCTTTCTCATGATTAATTAAGCAACAGAAACTGTCTTGGACATATTTGGGGTATAGAAACACAAGAAGTAGTACCAGTGATCCAAATACAAACAAAAAAGGACACAGACAGCCGCAGAAACAGAAACAGAAAGACAAAGACATGTGAAAACTCTCTGGGAATCAAAAAAGGGAAAATCGCTCAAGTTTGTTTGGAGAACTGAAATGGCTTTATAACCCAAAGGAAGACAGGGGCATGAATCTGAACAAAACCACAGTCTGAAACAAGTAAGGAGCAGTTGAGTAACTAGAACCGTTCAAGGAAGGGGAAGAGGGGGGGAAACAAATCTTTAAATTAAACAGGAAGTGCAGCTCAAAAGGAGAACAGAAGAAGTTCCAAATATTGAAACACAAAGGGAAGCATACAGGGACCAAAACCCAAACCCAACACTGATATCACTGTTCATTCAGGTTGGATTTCATTTGTGAAACAGAAACTGGCAAAAAGTGCTTTCAAAGCTTCACTCATAAAACATAGTAAAGTTGATCTCTATGGCAGAATTTAAAAACATTCACAAAAAGAAGTCTATAAACATAAAACAGGTTAACGTTTTATTTACCCGTGAAGGGAAAGCCAGCAAATTAAAGCTATGGTTGGTAATGTTGTAGAGGTAGTGAGATTTGAAAGCTGCACACCACCCTCCCCCCCTCTGTACAAAGCCACGCCCTCCGGCAGAGGGGACCCAACTCTGTCATTTTTTCTAAACAATTTGGACTTCAACGTAACTACCTCATGTCTCATTCACCTTTAAATAAATTATTAATTTTATTATTGTAGCTTTCAAGACAGCATGTTTAGTTTAGCAATGCTAACCAGTTTTAGAATGTTTAGTAATACTTAACTCACGAGTTTTGCAAAGGGGTGATGTGAATAATTTTGTTAAATGCCAAACCTGATGAGCGTGCACACAGAGGAGGAGGAATGGAGATAAAGGCATCTGATTTTTTCCACTTGGACCGAATGTCAGGGATTGGTCAGAGTTTTTAGAGGCTAGCAGCTCTCACAGACGGCTGATTTTTTTTGTTCCTTTTTTTCTGAATATATAAGG
Organism: Jordanella pulchra; assembly: GCA_034780135.1. NCBI lineage: Eukaryota > Metazoa > Chordata > Actinopteri > Cyprinodontiformes > Cyprinodontidae > Jordanella > Jordanella pulchra. The sequence goes on along the minus strand of JAUZNJ010088444.1, from coordinate 17,729 downwards.
TATTGACTACTCTCGGGATGGATGAAACATTTTACTCAATATAAAAAATATGTCTCTGAGCAGGATTACCTACTATAGCCTTAAAAACAGAAATGTTGAAGAAAGTTTAAAATGTAAAAATGATTAATATTTTTGCACTTAAATAAAAGTATATAATTGTGAATTCATATGAAGAATAGATGCATTTTAGACATAAGTGTGTATTTGTGGGTCTGAATACATTCATGGCTGAATCATGTTGCCGTAGAGAAGAAGGATCTTCTCAGTCTCTGAGCTCTGCAGCATAAAGTGGGCAGCTGCCTGCTTGAGGACTCTTTTAATGCTCCAGGAGGCTATGGAGAGGGTGTCTACCTTTGCACAGAACCTAGAGGGTGCGGCCTACTGCCCGGCACTGAACCAGCTCGTTCAACGGCTTAAACTTTGTGTCTGTGAGACAGTGTGATACAACAATACCATGCTCACAATGAATGACCTCAATGTTCAAAACCTGTTCAAGAACCCCTCCTGCAGAGAAGCTTGGGTAGGGGACTAGTGCAGCTTGAGTTAGAAGCCCCGGATATTGGTATGAGTGTTCCACCTTAATGTTATAATAGAATTATGCTTTTTTCCTTCCGAATGTAAAGACCCTCTTTAGTTTCAGCTTTGTACAGGTGAAGACCATATTTGTTGCACCAATCCCTAAAGGAGCCCATAAGTCCTTTAAATTCCTACTTAGCACCTCTTCATAAACAAGCCATGATAACCCTATCATCAGAGTATATTTATATGGGACATTACTCAGTGTTGTACTGAAAGACTAAAGTGTGAACAGAGTGTTCCCAGATCAAGTGGATTAGCCCCACTCTAGGGTGACCCAATCAGTTTATCTGCACAGTTGTTAAGGAGCCTTGGACAGACTCCATTTGGGCCTGTGTCTTTCACCATACACAGTCTCTTAAGTTCCATTCTCACCTGATCTAGTTTATCTTTTAAGGTTTGAAACTTTCCATTTTGATAAAGCTTATAGTTAGAGTGCTTCAGATTATCCAGAGTTTCTCTATAATTATGCTGTTATAGGCTTAGACTTGTGAAGGACATAAATACCCATTTTTCTCTCTTTGCTTCTTTCTACTTCTGCTCTCGATTTTTTCGGTATTTCTTTAGTTCGACTCCTAACCTCTTTTTTTTCTCTTCATTGCGGCTTCTTCTACACTGGTTCTGTTTGTCTTCTATAATAAAGATGATAAGAGTTGGGCATATTTATTAGTGTTTAGTTCCGTTTCTCTCCTAGATATAGTTATAGGCCTAGCTTTTACTGTCACTGATTGGATGCGCTCTCTTTCATCCGTTTATCATGAAAACTGTCTAACAGCTCATCCACTTAACTCTTTCTATCTACTGTTCTCTATATCCGAAGGTATTTTTAGATCAGTGATTCTATATTACTTTTGTATGTCTGCCTGCCTCTTTAAGCCCTTATTTAGCCTCGTTGGAAAGTTGCTGACAATGAGGCTGGTTTTCTTTCTGTAAAAGGGAGTTTTTGCTCTCCACTGTTGCTGCATGCATGCTCAATGTGAGGGACTGCTGTAGAATCAACAAAACAATGCAAGTGAATGCCTACTTACATTCTTATCCAAAAGAAGTGAATCTTACAAATTCAATGACTTAATGCAATCAGCTGATTTTCCTTAGGTAGAAAACTATGAACCAACCTGACTGGATGATCTAAGTGAATGTTCTTTGTTAAATACCTGAAATGAGGTGAATTGCAGTCATGTAATCAGACTGAGTTGAACAGAAGTGATTATAAAAAGGCAGTGGTGGTTGACTGAGAGAAGATGTTGCTGTAACAGGGGCCGAGTTTCCACCAGGATTCAGTGAAACAGGTGAAGTGTCCTCCTGATGGGAGGAGAGGGAGCAGATGCTAGTTGTGGCACAGCACTGGAAGGCGCACTGCTCCCTCCATCAAACCAGTTAAAGAACAGGTTGTAGTTTTTGGCTCTGCCTCATCCACCTGGCTATTATACTTTTAACAACCTCTGATGTTTCTCATTCCCTTCCGCACCTTCTCGATATTCTTTTGCTGTACTTTGTTCCCCTCCTCTTTTTTTACTTTGCCTAAGCTTTTTTCAGTCTGCTATTTAGATCTTGCTCAACCTTCCTGAATGTCATCTTTTCTGATTTCAGTTTTATACCACTGCTAATCCAGGGTTTTTTTTATCTGGGAACCATTTTACCTCCTTTTCTACAATCACTCTATACATACAGAAAACATGCACTGTGTGAAAGTGTCCATCTTCGCATCTGTGCTATCAACATGTGCCTCAAGTAAAGTGGTCCAGTCTGTACCAGAGAACATCACTGGTACCAAAGGATAACCTCATGACCAAGAAGCTTTACCACTGAAAGGTTTTTTGAAGAGAGACCAGATTATGGCCTGATCTGCCCAAGCATGAAAAAGGTGCAAGGCTTTTAATTTTCCACATAAACGAGCCAAGCTATATGAGAAGACAAAGTGATAATAAAATCCCCTCATTTAACAACAGATGCCGGTTCTGAATCCCAGTCACAGTGAGAGGTTAAGATATTAGCATAATGAGAAAAAAATGTGATGTATTTTTAATCATGAAAAGCAAACGTATTCCTCCGTTTTTTAATACATTCAAGTGATTTTTTTGTTAAATATATTAGCAGTTAATATCTTACCTGAAGCATTTAATTCTCTTAGCATGCCGCTTTATCATATCATCAGATTAGTTTGGCTCAGAAGGCTAAAGCTAACAAAGTGTATATTTAAACCATCATTACAGTTGCAAGGGATGGTTACTAACACAGACGCTAATGATAATTTTCACAGGAAGTGTGGGTAGGAGGTTGTGCACTACCAGTTCTTGTGTAAAACACGTTCTAAGAATGGAAAATGTTGTCTTAGATACTGTCTAAGAACTAAAATATTATTGTAGTTTAAGTTAAAGGTCATAGCTTTTCATTCCACCCATTTCATTCCAATATTCCACCCTCATAATGTCTAGAATGGTGAAAAATCAAGGGATATATTTTAGGAAACAATAATAGTTTATACATTTTGGTGTTATACACTTTGACAGATCCAAAATATGTAGATGTTAACCTCTAGAGTAGTTATGGTTGTGGCATAAGAAGGTGATCAGGGGTCGGCAGATCATAGTCTCTCTGTGATAGAGCTGAGAAATGGCTTTTCCTTGGTGGTACATTTCAAAGGTTTGCATTAGCATTAGCAATAGCATTAGCAATAGCAGACCCAGTAACCAGCAGGCAGTATGGAATGAGAGTGGCCAAGTGTGAGTGCGCCACTTATTGGCCGGGAATAGTTCAAGTAATAAAAAGTGATATCCAGAATGTTTCAGGAAGATATTCTGATAAGAAATGATTTATTCTGAGAAGGTGTTTCAAAAATAGTGTTAATTATAGATGTCTGACCCCTATTTCCATCAACACCCAAGCAAAACGACTGGATTGTTTCATTTTTCATTTTTTTGGATACAAATATAATTCACAGCAGAGGAGAAAAAATTGTGTTTTTTTATATTTTTTATTTTTTACCTAAAGGCACTGTGGATCACATTTAATTTATACAGCATTGAAGACCGGCAACAACAAAGACAAAAAAAATATCCAGGGGGGAAGGAAAAAAAGAAGGGGATCAGAGAAAGAACATCGACAGACACAAACCTGATTTCTCCCCACATCATGCTCCAATCAAAAGGGTCTCAGGAATAGAAGAGAAAGAAAAAGTCTTTGACATAAAAGATCTGAAAATGGTTACAAAACCGTTTCCACATCGGGAGAGAGTGCAATTATCTATTAATGGAGAAAACATGGAACATTAGTAAACCTCGGCAGGAGGGGCCAGTCTTCCTAGGTTTGACTCATCCAGGAGACCAATTATCAAAAAATAAAAAACAGAACAACATCTACACCACTGTCCCCAACAGTTCTCAAAAACAAGATTTTGGGGAATGTAACCTTTTGGTTGGAAATTAGCACAGCATTTAAAAAACAAGACATCAGACCTCCAACCAAACAAAACAATTGCATTATGGTGGTTTAGGGCTGCTCGCTGAACAACAATGTAGAGGAGTGGAAGTATCCTTGCCCTGTATGTTTTAGGTGTCTCCTTGCATAAATGAGTGATGGACTCATCACTCTGAGGAAATTACATAACCATTAAGATAAGGTGTGCTGGAACAAAGCCAGTTAGGGCACCACTGACCCAGAGCATACAAGAAAATCAATGGCTAAATGGCCAAAAAGAATCCCAAAATTGGGGTTTTTAAATGGCCTAGTTAAAGTACAGACTTAAATCAGATTAAAGTATAACCATTAATATATACTTTTGAATGAAAAATCTCCAATATGGAGGAAGGAAAACATCTGGAAAGATGAGAGGGACAGGACTGATACTTGACTGATTATGTTGGGGCCAAGAGCAGCACAACCAGTACTTTGGTTAATGGGACAATGACTTTTCCTAAAGGGTCTGGTTGTTTTGGAATAAAATCGTACAAAAAACAGACGTCTGTTGGTGGGAAAGGCAATGAATGCAGTGATAATGAAGAATGTCTTACCACCTTTTTAAAGCTGTATCCTCTCACCCAGTTGGCCTTTTGTGTTTCTTTCTGTCCCCCTCTGTCTCAGCCCCGTCTTCCACATAATCACTCTCTTCCACTCCTTCTCCCTTTTCTGCTCCTCTCCCTCTCCTCCTTCTCTACTTCCATCTTGTGTATTTCTCTGTCCTCAGGGAGGCAGCTGCAAACACAAGCATTGTGGATCACTGAGCTTTAAGACATAGTCTCTAAAAATTGCTCCATTTTTCTGCAGAGCATTTTTTTTCTATTTTGAACAGGACAAGCTGCTTGATATGATGCTATGGTACTTTCTCCCTCGATATCGAGCTTATAAATCAGGTTCTGATAAATTATGGATGCGGTATGTTTTCTTTGTCCTTGTCACAGCTTGTTAGGTCAGATTCAGTTTTTTAAAGCCGTTTGAAATCAACACATCCTTTGATGGTAATGTTTTCAAACATAAATCTGCTGATATGTGTAATAATCAGAATCCTGGTGGGTGCAGAGCCGCCCAGCTTCTGCAGCAGTGTAGGTTTCACAGTGGTATGGCCCTGAAGGCATCCATCTTGGATCCTCTCCAGTCCAGGGGGGTGTGTGCATGGTGATGATTTGGGCTGCATAGTGGAAACTACATCTTGGCTCCCTTCCAGTCCAGTTGGTATGAATCAAGCTGCAAAGGCTCCATGGATTTCCCTGAACACACCAGCCTGCTCTGCTCTCCATTAACCAATTAGAGGAAGGATCAGTTTAACTGGACGCATAAAAGATGGCGGGCTGTGGGAAACGGCTGTAAATCTGGGGCAGAAGTCATAGAGAGGCATCACAGAAAAAAAGAGACGATTGATATAGAGGGACATGGAAAAGGAGCGAGAGAGAAGGGCCCATTAAAATAACAGAAACTATTGCAGCATATCACTACCACCCCCCCACCACCAGCACCACCAGCCCCCCCCTCACACACACTCCACCACTCACTCCCACTTCCTCCTCCCTCCTCTGCTCCGCCGCTTCTGATTCATATCTTGCACATTTCACACTCAGATGTGCAGGCCTGTGATAGATGTTTATGAGCTAATGTCAATTTTCTTCTGTGAATTTACTGTCAGGCTATGATGAATGCACTCAATATCACTAGTTATTCATCTCATCTGCTCCCTGCAACAGCTCCAGTCACGCAGCACCGTCTCACCAATAGGTGTCGCCATTGGACAGCTTGTTCAGCCCAGGCTTAGTCAGGCTCAGTTTTATGGAAACACATTTCCGCCACTTCAAGTAAAAAAAAAATGCTACATGGTATGTCATAATTATGAGATTTAAAGTCAGAAATATAGGATGTAAATTCCTAATTATTAGACATATAGTCATAAGTATGAGGTATAAAATATAATTTAGACTTTTAAAGTATTTTATAAAAATCACTTCAAATCTTATTATTATGTCTTTAAAAGTCATAATTATGTGATGACTTTGTTTTTTCACATTTAACTATATATTACATAATTATGATTTTCAATCTCATAATTATGACTTTGAAATGTCAAAATCATGACTTTATTTCATAAATCTGACTTTATTTCACATACTTCTGACTTTGAATCTCACAATTATGACCTAAAATCTAGTAATTATGACTTTAAAAATAAAAAAAATATGACTTTAATATTCAAAATGATAACTTTGTATTTCATAACTATGACTTTAATTTAATGTGCCATCTTATTTTCTTTATGTGGCAGAAATTGAATTCCATACAGTTTAAATCGTGTTTGATATGTCAGCTTCATTAAAAAAAATGCTGCTTTATACCAAAACAAGATAAAAGCAGGTGACAGATGAAGGACGATGAACACCATTACAGTTCATCCTTACATGTGTGTGTAGTTGTGCACGTCTACTTGTCCTTGTGCTCATATCAGAGACTCACATCCACTCGGTGAGGCCTCTGCCCTTTTCCTGCGGCTGTCTGAGAAATGTGATGTGACATGTGGGATGAGAAAGATGGGGGGGGGGAGGATAGGTGAGGTGTTGGAGGTGGGTTCAAGGGGATCTTTCAAAACACATGTTGGAGAGATCCACCAGATCAGGAAGGCTAAACCACTTTAAACACTCACCTTATGCATCAGATGGTTCTGTTGAATGATCCACCACCTTTTCTGGTTCACTTTTCTCTGGAAGTTATGTAGAAAGTATGAATTCTCCAGACTTCTGTTGTAATTTTCTTCCACTTCAACAGTTTTGGCTGAAACTGAAATTTGCTGGATTGCCTTTTTGTATGAAACAGGAACTCTGCCAAGTTTTTAAGAAGTGGGTGAAAAAAATGATCAACCTAGAACTGAATAAAGAGCTAAATTCCACATGACATTATCAACATGTCTTTATAGATCTACTTTTTAAGATAAGATTCAAACCCTGATAGTTTGTGTTTTTATAATCAAGCTGAGATTTGAAAATGACAGAAAAAATTAATGTCAGTAAGAAAAAATAATCATTTCATTTTTCTTCATTTAAATAAGTATGAAATTGTTTTTTATTTTACTACCATGATCATCAGGATAAGGTGGCCAACAGGTTCAAATGTTCTGCAAACATTACAGATACTGTCGAACAGACGCTGCAGCGTGATGATGGTAAGGCGGGCTAATGTTAGCATCCTTTCATAAATAGTGTTCATCGAGGTGGAGGACCAAAGCTGTGCTTTGGGGGAGTTTGCTCTGGTGGGGTTTTCTGGTTTGAACAAAGAGCCCACCTAAAAAAAACACTTTCACACTCCGGATTGTCCTTAAGGTTTTATCTAAAACCAAACTGATGCACATGTTGAAATGAAACACTCATATATTCAGGAGTCAACTTTAAAAAAACGGTTGATTTTTTGTTTTATTTTCTACATTACAGCAGAGGTGTATCGAGTACCAGACAATTTTACTTAAATAACAATAGCACTACTCTAAAAGTTTTTTTTGACTTAAATAAAAGTAGAAAATCTTCATCCAAGAATTTACTGATGGGTGAAAAAGTACTTCATAAAATGGCTACTCGAGTTGTTGGCTCAGCTTTCAGAGCATAGAGTCAGTGTTCCTGCTGTTATTAGGTAGATGATGAGCTGAAGGGAAAGATGTAAGGAAGTTGATGAGAGAGAGAGAGAAAGAAAGAAAGAGGGAAATCTATTAAAGCGACAAGACTCCTATAAAGCTGGAGACCACTTGGGACAGTGCTTAGTGCTAAAATAAAAGACAGAAGGAGGCTAGCAGAACACATAGAAGGAGACACATGTGACTGAATATAAAAGAAGAATGCATATGTGCAGAGATTGATCACTCTGTTAAACATGGATCTATGTACAGGGTGACCGTCCCCTCTTGAGAGTGCTACCAGAATGAGTGTGTTCCAGATGTATGTCAGCTCCGATCACTCAGTGGAGACGGGGGGGCAGCCGACATCAACATCAGTCCAGGATGTTGATGGTGAAACCGCATTTCAGACAGGAGAGGTGAGGAAAAACAAGAACTGCTGTGTTTTTTGGAAGGAGGTGACAGACGATGGCAGAAGATGGTGTTCGTTGGGTAGAGAGCGACGGCTGGCAAACACATTCTTCCAGCAAAATCAGCAATCAGATCAACTGGGAGGACATCTAGTCCTTATTTTCTCAGATGTATTTTCTTTTACAGTGCAATATAACTCTTAGCTTCTCACTTTTTTTGTTACTCTGTTTAACTGGGATTTTATGTGACCAACACAAAGTAGTGTATTATTGTAAAGTCTAAGTAAAGGATTATATGAGTGTCAGTTTTTATTTCTGATATCTCTCTGTCCAACCGCTCTTGCACCACAGGCTGTCTTTATGTAGGACAAAGCTTCATGGACCCATTGCCGCTCAGAGGGGGTTGCAGAGTTGATGAGTACCGTAACAAACTCTACACAGACATGCTGCTCCCACTTCTTCGATTTTTCTGCTCCCTGTTGTGTGTTATAGAAAGCCATTTTGGATATCAGTCACACATCTCCACTGATGTGAATTTGGTTTAATATAATTTCAGTTTATTTTTATAATTCATAGCACATGTCATCTCAAGGCACCGTACAGAAACAATTCAACCACATCATCCAGCCAGATCGGTAAAAAGTTTTCTAGTTAATCAGACGAGCTCGGAACCAGTTTTCATGTCAAAAAGGATGACAGACAGCACATCCACACAGGAAAAGCTGAGCCCATAGCTATTTCTAGGAGAGAAACAGAACTGCACACTGAAAAAACAGGCCCAAGTCCAACATCTATAAACAAAAGTGTTGATGGCAGCAGCTCAGCTCAGGATGGTGTCACAGCCAAACAGAAATAAGACCAGAGCATTTTTATAAATTAGGGATTGAAAGAAAAACACAGTGGAATTGTCTGCCACTTCATGTGGGTATGTCACTTAAGATCCTAATCAATTACTCATAGATTTAGGTTTGTAATGTGAATAAATGTGAAAAAGTTCAAAGTGTGTGAAGGATCTGGCAAAGGCGTGTGATGCAGTTTTATTTCCGTCCTTTCCATAATTCCTGCTCTCTGTGTCTTTCTCTCCCCGCCCCACCCATGTGTACTTTGACACCCCACTGCCGCTCAGCATGGCAAAGGCCTGGCCCCCAGCCCTCAGTGTCCTAGACCTCAGTCATGTGACATTGACCTGTTATGTTTTACAAGGCTGTGGTGCAGCGAGGGGCCCTCTGAGGAAAAGGGCTGCGTTCAACAGCGGCAGGAAACAAAGCAGAACTCGGAGGGGAGAGCTGTCTGTCAGGAAGCAGTATTTCAAGTGATGTTACTCCACCATTAAACTTTACATCAAGCAGTGTGCTGTTTTCCCCAGAAAAGCCACACTGATGTTGCTGCAAATATATATATATATATATTTCTGAGACAAAAAAATCATAGAAACTTTGATAAAAATCCACTTTTTTCCATCTGCTGATGTTGATTTTTCAACTCTTATTGACATGCTTAGATGAGCTCAGCTTTAACCTCCTCCCTCCTTCACCTTCCACCTCCTATTCTCTTTCCACTGCATTAAATCTCATGCATCTGAAGCTCATATCCCCCCCTCCTCGGCTCTCGTTTATTCCCAAATGAGTTGACCTTCACCGTTGCTCTGCTCTGCACAGCCATAAGTCTGCTCTAGCTTGCTCTGCCGCCTTAATCTATGGCTGCAGACGTTGACGTATCCTGTTGCACCCTCCGTCCTGCAAGTGCACACATGCACATTCTAAAATGCACACAAAAGAAACTTGCCATAGGGAACCTACGTGAAGGATGACCACAGGTTCTTATGGGGCAATCCTGGAAGCATGCAGATACATGCAGACTTTGCACACACAGGCGTATATATCCATGTCATTCCTGAGAGATTTCATCCATTAAACAAGAACAGCCCGGTCTGGTCTATCAGATCGCTGCCGTTCCCCCCTCCTTTTTTCTGCTCCCCAAATCAGGAACAGCTGTGCTCCTCCACAGTTGTAAGTCACTCACTCAGTGGAAATTTAAAAGCCATTAACCGAGCCCCTCATTGCTACCCCACCCCTTCATGTGAATGAGTTTGTGTGCTTTTCTCCCTCTCTTTTTGAAAATCTCCACAGAGAGACGTAGAAACATTTAGATGCACACTTGTGTGCTTTATGGAAGTCGAAAATGCCTCCTCCCCATCCTCTCCACCCAGAACCACACAGCTGAGCGCCTCTTGAAGTGGCCTCTCTTGTTGAATCACAGTGATCATGGTTAAAACACTCTGAGTGAAGTGCAGACTCATCCAAGGCACTTCTGCTTCCCGGTGCCTAGCAAACGTCTTGATGTTTCAGCAAGGGAGGGGCTCCCTGCTGGAAGAGAGGTGGGATTCATATAAAGTTGTGTTGTCTTTGAGTGGGAAAAAACATAAACAGGGCCCCGCTGAAATAGCCAGCCGCTTGTCCACTTTTTTTGGCTTAGCTGGTGAATTACCGTGCCAGGAAAGAACAACAAGCCTGGAGCCTTTTTATATAGGACTGCTGCATGGATGCATGCACAGCTGCACGCTCCAACACGCAGATGTTCAAGGAGACAGAGAGACAAGGGGGAAGTACAAGATAACGGAAAGAAAGGGGGAGACCATTATATGTCAGGAGTCAAAGCTATGGTTCTTTTGGCTGTTTTTTTCTTTTGTGTACCCCTCCATCCCCCAACCCAACTCTTCTTGGCCCCCTCTGCTCTATCTCCTGTGGAGATCTCTCATTTCCTGCAGGCTGGATGTTGATTTCATACTGGAGCTTGGGGCTTAGGAGTGGGAGTCTGCAAGATTGTTGAAGGGGGGAGGTAAAAGCGTGAGGTTGATTGGGTTCAGGCCAAAAACAACCCTTACCTCCACCTCTCTGAACTGCTTTGTGCTGATACTTTTACATCATAAAATCACTCTAACCATAACCCTACGCCCAAAGAGGAATGGTTGGTGTGAGATTTCTAAGGTATTTCATGGTGGTTGAGTGAAATCAAGTTGGATTTTTATTCATCTGTTTCACACCTGGCCAAGGGGACAGCAGCATCAACACATTCATGTCAGGCCCATAAAATCACCACTGATACGTCGCCACTTTCAGTAAAAAAAAAAAAAGAAAATTGGATTCAAAATTGCAGAGATCCATTGATACAAGATTCTAACTTTTCAAGTTAAAAGACGAGTCAAATGAGAAGTTATAACATTAGTGAAGAAGGAATCAAGTACATCAAAATTAAGTAAACTATATAGTCTGTCAGTTTTGGTGGTGGTAGAGAAAATAGATATGAGGAAACACATCTGATTGCAACCATTGACTCCTGCTGGATAGGCAGGTATTGTTCCTCTGCATCAATGCCTCATATCGATCATGTTTGCAGCGACAGGGAGAGACTCCTGGTATGGTATAGACCTCCATAAAGATTAAAAGAAAATCATGACCTCAGTGCATTTATTTACATTTAAAAAACAATTGCAAACAAAAGAAAAATCATCCTACTAAATCTGATATAAAAAGAAAAAATTGTTACAGTTATTATGTTGTTTATGATATTGATCTATTTGTTTTACACAGACTTTAGCAAAATATACAGATAAACTTTGATTAAATTCTGAAATCTTCAAATTCATATTGCATAGAAGATAACAGTAGTCAAGCTTTACAGAGTAACAGCGGTCTAACAAACCAAGTTAGTAAGTAGTTCAACTATCTGCTCAGGGAGAGCTGGCTGTACGCCTCTCACTTCTTCAGCCATACCTTTCTATCATCTGTATTTGCTGACTGTTGTCTTATACTGAAAAACATCCAATGTGTGAGCATCAATGGGCCTTAAAGAGTATCAAACAATGATGTCCTGCTAAATATTGCATCAAAGAAGTGAGGTATCTTTTAAAGAATCATTGTGAGATGATAGCAGAGCTATACAGAGGGTCAAAACGTATCTTGGAATGCATAAAAGTAAACGTCCTATTAAATAAGCAGATACAAAAATACTTTTTTTATTTATCTAATACATGATTCAAACATAATGTTTAAGAATAAATTATAAAATGCAAAATTTATTAAAAACAAGTCTTATTTAGTTATTAAAAATACATTTGAAATGACAAATTAGCTAATTAAATATCATTTTAAAAATAAATGTATCTAAAATGGAAGGTAATCATTTCACTTTCTATGTATAAATACAGATAGCATGAAGTAATTACGTGCATCTTTAGGGGGTCGAGAGTCTGCTGCACTGTTACTTTTGAGGTCACAGGATGAAATGTTTGGAAAACCTTGATCTTGATAAAGATGACTCTATTCAACATGTGACTAAATGCAGAAATTGGATAACATGAGAAATGTGAAAATGTAGGAAATTACCCTGTTGTTTGATTTAAATTATTTTTTCGTCTCTTCTCAAGTGCATAAGCCAGGAAATGTTGTTCTCTGTGAGGCTGTGGTATCAACTTTATCTCTGTGTTTATGATTCTGTTTAACTGATTTATAAATAGTACAAACTATGATGCGTGTTTGTCATCTTTGCAAGGGGGGCTGAGGTTCAAGATGTATGACATGGTTGTATGAAAATAACATTGGTTTGGTCCTTTGGCATCAGTCAAAAAAAGATATTCAGTGTGTCAAGTGTCTTAAAAATACAATGAACTTTTAAAGTCTCTGAGTAATCACTGACTGAGACTTATCATGATTTTGACCTTTGTGGGCAAAGATAACACCCCGCCTGGTACAGGAAACAGGGTAGCTTCTATAAGTGGAAACTTAAACTAAGGTGAGGATGATTTATTTGTTGCCCCCCAAAACTCTCAATGAATCTTATACAAAAGTGGAGCCAGAACAAAGAATTCCACTTAAAATTTGTATTCTCCATATCTATCATTCAACCCCAACCAAGGAAAAGGAAACAGCCTCAAATTGAAGGGGAAGTTCAACCCTTGCACGTTGTTGGCACAAACAGACATTAATGATGCACACGATGTGATATGTACGCGTGGCACATTGTTCACACAGATAACCGTGGCACATGGACAGTTTCTGCTCTTTACTTCCTTTCTCTCATTGTTAGCATAGATGGTACCTTCTAGACATGAACAGCTGCAGACCTTAGCTTTCACTTCCCCTTCTATGAAACCACACATGTATCTGTTACCACAACAAGTTCTCTAAATGTGGCCTCTAATACCCTCTGTGCCTCCGCCATAGCAGTTCATGCACGCATATGCTGCCATGCATGCTTATATAAATAAATATAGAGAAAACTGCTGCCACTGTGGTTCAAATAAAAACAGTCTGGGGTGGGGGTGGGGGTGACTGTATCTACATGGTTGTCGTCTTCTGTTGGCTGTTGCAGTTTAATGATATTTCCAGACCAGTGAGTGTGCAATGTTGAGAGGGGAAGAGATCATGTTTTTCTGCAGAACTTCCTGTATGTAGGTTTCTTAATATTAGATGGTAGATTTGAATGTTTGCATAACATCCAAACTTTACTCTGAAACACTCAAAAACTACATCCACGTGCATGCGCACACAGACAGCGGCATTTCGTGACTGGGGCTTCACACCTCCCGCTTTCTCTCTTTCACTCAACGAAGCATGAAAAAAACCTTCACAGTAATGTGAGAGCTATGTGTGTGTGTGTGTGTGTGTGTGTATTTGTGTGCTTGGTACACCCATTCACTGGCACAGACTGCCTATGTCCTTGTTTGGCATCTGCCTTTGTCGTTTACACAACTACTATATATGCCTGTGCAGAAATAGACTGAGCCTCCTGCGCCTCTTTACGCATTGGTGGCTCACACCAGAAAGAACTTAAAACCCACCTATGTTTGAATTGGGTACAAACACACATGCTGCACCACTTTCACACTTGCAACCCTTTATTTGTGAATGAACTAATTGACACAACAGCTCAAAAATTTCATTTTTTTGGCTCCCACAGGGAATCTGGTGAAATCATTGCTGTTTGAAGACGTAAAAGCTTGCCATCATGAACAATACCTCTTTAGTTATTCCTGTTAGGCAAAAGAAAAAACACTAGGGATGCTGCTGGCTTGTATGCTTGGTTTGCTGCCAAAATAACCTCTTATTATCTTGTACATAGAATGAAACACCCAGTTTTGTGTGCCCAGGTGGCTGATTGAGCTGTGACACTATGCAAACCTTTGCCAAGGTGTTGCCATTTCTTATGGGCACAGGAATATTGATTTTGGTCCGCGTGAAATGTTTCTACTCACCCTGCCACTGAGTTAACTCATGCTGCCAGACTCAACAAATTTCATGGATGCAACACAAGAACATATTAGGTCCGGTGTGGAAAATTCCAGCTCCTAATGACCAAGTACCCTGCAACATCCATTCTTGTTTTTCGTCTAACACACCTGATTCAAGTTATTAGAAGACTAAGAGGACCTTGGAAAACTTGCATACTGAGGAGGTAATTCAACCGTTTGATTCAACTGTGCTGGATCAAGGACAAATCTAAAGGTTGCAGAATATCAGCCCTGGAGGACAGCAGTTGCCCATCCCTGTGTTAGGTCAGGATTGATATTCATCCTTAAGTTCTTTTACATAGACAAGCAGTTGGAGTGTTGCTCATATCCATGCTATTTTTGGGTCAACAGGCCTACAGTGTTCAAACCAATGGCCCTCTATTTTTAATTTTTTTTTACAAGATAACAATGGCGAACTGGTTTGTTTTTTAAGAGGCAAAACGGATTTTCATCTTCTTGCAGTTTTATTTGTCTTTGGTGTGTCTGATGCTATTTGTACAAGAGCGTTTTGTTTGTTTTTTGTCCCAGCTGCCATGCACATCTGGGCCACATCAGACACCCAGTCAGTCAGTCATCCATCCATTCATAACTTAATCTGAGCCTTGCCCTACACGAGTTAGCTAAGCTACCAATGAATATGGTTAAAAACAATCATTTGCATTAAAAATCTTATTCTCTTGAAATGTTTTCCAAAACTGGTGATGCTAGCTGAGGGTTGAAATACAGATCAACTGGTATATTGGCTAATTCACCTTGTGTCTACATCAATAGAAACCCAGCCTATCTCTCTCAATAATCTGTCACACTGTTCTACCATTTGTGAATGCCATCCTGATGTACTTGAACTCCTTCTCTTGCACCAAAACCTGTGGTGTTTTCTGGTTGTCCAAGCTACAGACGTTCTAACTGTAGATCTTGCTCAATGAGACAACCTAGAAAGTGGTGACAAAAGGACACCTTGGTGGAATATACTGTATACATATGACAACAAGAAAACAAAGAAAAAAGAAAACTCTGAGTTCGTTCTAATCATAGGATAGACTTTTACCATGTTAAAAAGTGTTGGATGAAAATAACAGAAGTGTTTGCACATTTTTATTTTGGTTGGGGGATTAAAAATATAAAGATATTTGAGCTAACCTGAAGTCCCCCAAACTGTAGACTCTCCACTCTGTCTGTGCCTGAAGAAGTGTAGCCAAAGAATCTTGGTGTCACTAGTGATGTTAGCTGGGGCATGAGATGGATTGACAGATTGAGGCCTCGCAAGCAACAGTGCCGATATTGCTTTGGCTTGTGCACTGAAGAGCTTAGCCAAAAAAGCAAACCTCTCAGTCAATAGTCTGTCTAGAGTCCAATGGAGTTAGTTGAGTTGGATTGAAAATATAATCACAATGTAGCAGTTGTCTTGGAAAACTAATGACACACTGGATGAATTAGAGTTCCCTTTTGGTTAAGGATCACCTTTTGGATTCAACGGGATGAGATTGACCCCAGCATTCCACATCCTCCTTCACTTCTCCGCTACGGCAGATAAACTGGTAGTTATGTTAATTAATCAGAACCATTTCACATTCTTCTTGACTTCTCCAAATGTTACTGCCCACGTACATGTTCTCCATCCTTTACCATCAAAATGTGGAGCAATTCCACTTTTTGCTCCTTTCCATTTCACTGAAATCCAGTCAGGTTAATGCAATCGCATCAAACTGAAAAAAGAACATTAAATGAGCATTCTCTCCTGGCTGAGAATTGCCTTAGAGACAGAGTGAAGAGCTCGGTCATCTGGGAGAGTCCTGGAATAGGGTTGCTTCTCCTTCCCATCAAGTGGAGTCCTCTGAAGTGGCTCAGACATCTATTTCAGATGCCCCCTGCACGCCTGCCTTGAGAGGCGTTCCAGGCATGTCCCACTGGGAGGAGGCACAGGGGACAGATCAGGGGAGAGGGACTACATCTCTCGGCTGGCCTGGGGATGCCTCGTGCTTCCACAAGTGGAGCTGGATAAAGGGAAGTCTAGTAGTCTTTGCTTAGACTGTGGCACTCAAGAATCAGTCCCGAATAAGTGAAGGACACTTAATATATTTATCTAATTATCCCCTTGTCATGAGATATTGCTAATTCAGTAATGGTTATTGTTTAGTGTTGATTTACGGTAGGCAATCTGACAACGCTAGCTTAGCTATCTCGCTAGGCTATGTTATGCAGCATTAAACAGCTTAACATCAACAAGGGGTTAACTAGCTAAACATATTAAACTGTATGTTTAGCTTATGGCTCCATGACCTGTTCCAGAATCTATGTTAACGTTGCAATAGTTATATGATTCCTGATTGGCTGCAAATTATTCTCTCAAGTCAGGTTTCTCTAAAAAAAACAACACACCAATACAGTGAGATTCACAGACCACAAATACCTTATAAATCAAGATATATTTGTATATGCATCAGAAATGCAATTGTGAATTCTGTCCCATGGATGTGTATATCTTGTCATGTGCATGTTTTAATAATACTTTTATATTGTTAAATTTTAAGGCTCCTTTAGTTCCATAAATCCAAATATAACCCTTCAGACTGCAGCTAATTACACTATGAATCGAGTAGACATCCAAAGCACAAAACACAAATATAAGCACATCATCTTGTGACCAACTACTCACATATGACACTTGCACTGTTTATTTCACCTGATCTGGGTGTCAAATGACTGAACAATGTGTAAACCACATAAAACCAGAAGAACCTCCTTTAATAACACTTGTACTTGATAGGTTTCTTCTCTGGTCACACTTCAGCATTCTAAAAAGGTTTCAGTATTTCTTTGCATAGATAACACACATGCATAAAAATTCAACCTCAACAATATTAAGATCTTCAGTAGATCTTCTTAGTTATTCACTGGAAGCAGTACCAGATGCCCATCTGTGCAAATGAATTTATATCAAAACACTCCTCCTGCTTATTTTTTTTTTTGTTGTTGTTTTTTTCTCTTTCACCCTGTCTCTGTTTTCTTTTGGAGAAGGTTATGGTGTGGGGAGGGCTGCAGGGAGATTTGCCAGCTGTGAGGGATCGGTTTCACGATTGTAAACATGGTCTACGACACCCGCCCTCCCTCCTCCCCTACATCCCCCAACAACCCTCCAAGCCCAAATCTCATTTCTGAAAAGTACGCCTTTTGAAATGCTTCAACTCATGTGTGTAACCCCCCCCCCCAACCACCACCAAACATCCTACCCACTCCATCCATCCCCCACTCCCTTTCCTTTTTGTGTTTCCTGTTGAGCTGGCTAGACTCCTTTGACAGATTTACAACTCGGGGGTCAAAGTTTTCCGACGGCAGCAGATAAATCTTACACCACTACCCCCCATGATCCTTCAAC
>JAUZNJ010088433.1:0-22840 GCA_034780135.1 Jordanella pulchra | reverse complement strand
CACCAAACGGATACACGTCTCCTTTGTAGAAGGTTGATTAGGATCTGTTCATAGAGAAATAAAACATGTTAACAGGTGTTTATCCAGTAGATGACATTCTCACCGTATAAGAACAACGATGATTTAGCACATACCATGCGTCTAAGACGTTGCTGCCTCTCGCGCGCCGCACGGCTCGGCTTTGCGCCATCTAGCGGTACTTACGCATTTAGCAACACCCGTCGATGTTGCGCAACTACGTTCCGCAACAGATCGAAAACTGCGCCGGCACGGAACCAGACACCGACGTTCTCAGGCACAGGCACCGAACCGGTTCAAGAACCGCAGTTCTTTAGATGGAAAAGCCCCCTAGAGAGTCACACAGGGAACCTGGAGCAAGTTGGACGCATCAATTGGAGAGCAGGATATGGACCAACCTGAACCGGAGAATGACCTTGAAGAACCCCAGTTCCTGCATCAGGAAGAGGATGTCCTACAGCCTACTCTATCACTAGCATCAGAGGCCGACCCGGAACCAAAGCCTGAACCGTCAACTCGACTGAGACAGTCCACCAGACAGAGGCGTCCGAATGTGGTCTTCACCTACCCATCCCTAGGACGGCCCACATATCAGCCTCGTTCTACAGTGAACGCTGTTGGTGTTCAGTCAGTACAGTATCCATTTCCACTTTTTCATCCCCCTTATCCCCAACTTTTTCATTACCTCGCCGGGAATGCCAAACCCTCCTTTACCTGCCCCATACCCCGCCCACTTCTTTTGGACAGTGAACTGAAGAGATGTCTGGACGTTCTCAAGATATCCTTTTGATAAGAGACTGTAAGAGATTATAAGAGTTTTTGTGTTATTTAAGTGAAGTGTCAGGAGCCACTTTTGTGTTGGGGAGCTTGTGGTATACCCAAAAGAAAAAAAAAGGGGTAACCACATTTGATAGGACTGCATAAGTTATTGTTTGGATGCCCCTTAATATTATTATAATAATTTTGTGTACTAGTGAAAGTAGCCCGACAGAATTAATACTGTAGAGGAGCGGAACCTTTCACACTAGGTGATGGTAGCTTCCTGGTTGTACAGTGCGGACCCACTTCCTGTTTCCGCTCATACGCAATTTGGAGAAACATGAGAGTGCTGTGTCGTTCTTGCTCTTACGCTCTACATGTATTTTACAGGTTGGTATTTGGTTTAAAACAACTGTGAGCAAACGCCTTAAGCGTCGTTTTACTTTGAAGTTACTCAGTCGAATTTTGATGAGTTCCATAACTCTTTGATGATAGTTTCATGGCGATTGATGAGTCGTCGCGAGTAACGGCGGTAAAGCCGACTCGCATCGTCAAGGTAATCTCGCGATATTTAGCGCCATGCTATTTAGTGTGATTGTTAAGTCTCACCTGAAATGTGTGAATATGAGCGGTTAAATGCATTAAGTAGGTGTTTCATAAGTGGATTAGACTTATACAGGCTTTGAATGACTCCTGATGTGAATTTATGAATGTTTTATAAACTTTGAATACAGCATTAGTTCAGAATGTGTAGATTATAAAGTTAGTAACAGTGTCATTGTTATTTGTTGCACTCGAAAATATGGTAAGGCCATATGAGTTTAAAAGTAATTATTAATAGTCCTAAGTGCTAAGTCCAACCCTAAAAATAAGCTTAATACACTCAGCTAAAGTCACAGAAGAATAACCGAGTTATTACCCCATATGCATGGCAATTGCACATTAAAGCCACAGTATGTGTCATTTTCTAGTATTCTAAAGGATCATTTGAAAGTGTAAAGAAGGAAAAAAAAGGGAAAGTACATATGGTTTTGGATAACAAAAGATGAATGAAAACCGAATTATGCCTCTTGACTTAATTAGTCATTGATTTGCGCTGGACACTGAAAGCATTGGGATATATTGTAATTCTGTTGTTGGAAAAATTTAATATACGCAATTTGGAGAAACATGAGAGTGCTGTGTCGTTCTTGCTCTTACGCTCTACATGTATTTTACAGATATTCTCTTTGTTAACGTGGACTCCGTGTCAGCCGGGGCCCGTAACATATATCATACATGAACTAATAAAATGCTATTTATAAAAGGATCTATGTAAACAAACCTCATCATCGCTTGACAATGTAGGTTTAGAGATAGACGTTGCTGAAGCAAATTCATATCATGACAGCCTCTGTATTGTTGGAGGGGGAGAAGGAGCGTTCATGTTGCTGTAGTCTGTAGTCTGACCTGTAGATGTCGCTGAAAATCATACACTATAGCTTTAAACAGTCATAATTAACCCATATAAAGGATAAAAGATCACTAAAAGCCAGGGTAAAAGGGTTGTTTCGGATTAAGGGGACCTGTAAATATTAAAGAACATGACTTAAATCAGGCCGTTTACCTGCAGAGCCACATACTCAAGAGTAAAATTTGCCCAGGAATACCTTTTCACACTTGGGTGAATCTTTAATCACTATAGCCTCTCCTCCGCCTATGCACTGTCTGCCCTCACAAAATCTGTAGTTTCTGAGCATTAACTCTATCAGAATCGGTGGATCATTATAAGTTACAAGTTATAATGTTTTTGTTAAAAACATAATAACAGGATTATAGTCATTTATGAAGTCATTGAATAATCATTACTTTTTTTGACAGAAGGTTAATGTTCAATAAAGCTGGTTTATGTGAGTCAATGGCTGATATCTCTGTGTGTGGTTGTACCTTATGTAGGAGTTTCATAACAATTTTCCTCAATTTAGTCATTTCTGGTCAACTAAAGTAAAATTGTCCCATACTTGGAAATGTTTACAATTTGTAGTTAAATTGCAAATGTGCAATGTCATAAAATAGCTTGTTTTCTGTATGGAGCTGTACTTAATTAGTTATCTTTCATTTAAAGTCATTTCAAGAAGCTATCTTGGTCTTCCCAACAAATCTACAACATGAGCTAAACATCCCTCATTAATTACCTTTTAAGCAAAATAGACTGCGTATTAATTTTCAAGTCTCAAGGTTATACAATATCACTTTCAGCTTTATTTAGCAGCTAAATTAAATCCTTTTTTCAGTGCCATCCATTGGTCCCCCAATTTCAAACAGCGTCTTAAGATGATTTGGCTCTTTATAAATCATCTGAAAGATGAACTGAAAAGTTCCACAATAAAAATCAATCGACAAACCCACTGTTATAGGTCATCAATTAGTTTAAAACTATACATTTTAGCACTGCTTTTTTTGTCTCATTAATCAGCCCTCAGTCAGTTGGGAAAATGGAAAATTAAACTGAGTGGGGTTCTGTTAAAGACCTTTTCCAGTTAAGACAAATGCTTTTGATCCAACACAATGACCCTACACAATTGGCTGCACTTATTTGATGATACTTTAACATTGTTTTGTTGGTGCATTTTTGATTAGTCTTATAAACCTATATATATATATATATATATATATATTTATATATATAAATGCAAATACAGATTCAAACAGATAAGTCTGCAGCCAAATTTTACTTTCATATATAAAGGGGATTTGACTGGATCTGATCTAAAGATAAAATGATCAATTTGATTTGGACATATTTGTCTCGTAATCTTTCTTGAGATGATGTTGGTTGTAAAGTCACTCTCTAACTACAGTGAATTATTGTAAAACATTCTATAGATTTTTGTAAGACAATTCATTATGTACTGATTATATACTATGGACAAATTCTGATGCATCCCTTTCAGCTATCTATTTAAGGGGTTCTTTTGCAACATAAAATTGTTACTATAATAAATAAGTCCCTGTAGCAGTGGGTTTTTTTTTAAGACTGAGATTTTATACCAACCTTTCTAACTGCCTCTTTAACTAAAAACCAACCTTTGGGTATTACAAATGTAGGCGGGAGTGCCATGGATTGCTCCTCCAGTATAATGAGGGACGTGGTCTGTCTTTAGCCCACACACTTTCTTGACAGGTTATTATAAGGGAATTCCCTTCGGTCTTTGACTGAAGTTTCTATTGTAAACAGGTTAGTTTTCAGATGTAAGTAAAACTGCTGAAAAGCCATTTAATGTAAGTGCAAATCTGGCTGATTGGGCATATTAGTATGTGTGCTGAAATATTCATTTAAATTCCTATTGAGGCCTGTGGGGTGACACATCTCTTATCGGCAAGTATGTAATTAGCATGCATTATTCAAATGAAGGACAGAGGGAATGAGGGTGGGGACTTGTCCACCTGATTGTCAATTTAAGAACCAGCCTTGTTCAGCACCACTTTAGGCATTAAGAACATCAGAGTGCATCTGATATCAATGCATTGCCATAGTCTGAAGTGTTAACATAGTTCACACATTTATAGGTCCTCTTTATTGGATAGCATGACACCAAAGCGATAAAAAGTTAAAGATAATTATTCTTCAGACCGGAAAATAAATCACATTGTTTTTTTTGTGTTTTTTTTTAACTAGCGGTGTCCTTATGTTTTAGAAAAATGTCAACAAATTGATCTGACAAAGTGGCTCACCGAACAGCAAAGCACAAATGAAAAGGTCTTCAGAGTTAAATATATCATAGAAAATGAGCACATGTTGACATCATCAAAGGCATTACATATCTATGTTCTAATACGCTTTGTCATGTGTCTACAACTTGTATATTTAAAAAAAAAGTTTTATCTTGCTATAACTAAGATTATATAGCAGCAGAAACACTAGAAATTTTATTGAAAGGACAACACTGTCCTACATGTATGACAAATAAATGCGTTTTCTGTTAGGCATTTTTTTTCATTGATTGAAATAAATAATTGTTTGATATTATTATATCTCTGCAAACAATGCAGAACGTATCACCAAAATTTGCAGTAGATATTATTTTTTCACTTGCAGATACAAATCTAATAACACAAAAACCAGAGATTTGGACAGTGTTTGACATATAATAATGATACTTACTTTAGACAGCATAAACAAAAATAGATCTATTTCTGCATGTGAAATTAATCTGCAGAGCAACACCTCCTAAGTTTATCACTAACTTTAAATTAAGAAAACCCTTCAGTTGAAGGGCTGATTTTTTTTCATCAACAATAAATTAGAACTTTTTTTTCTCCTTGGGAAATTTTTGTTGGATTGATACTCCCGGACTCAGATTTTGGCGAAGGATGAGTCATTAACACCTTATCTTCAAGCATTTCTCCTGTAGCACCTTCCCACTCCTCCAGAAGCATCCTATGCTTACTTAATTGATCAATTAGCTGCTTGAGAAGATCCACCCCCCTCCCCCACATTCCATTTTGTCCACATTTGCATGTGCCAGTTTAATTGTGTCCCTATATTCTTGCCCAAATTATTTATTTACTCCCCCTCTCACTAAGTCCATTGTAAATAAGTTACCAATGGTCATACTAGAAAGGCAATTGATTATAATTCATTGATTTTGCTTAGAAATTAAATTGAAAATAACATAAAAACAAAAATAAAAAAAATATTTGCAAGAATTTGTTGTGCTGAATGAAGTCTTTATGTGCTAACAGGGCTCTCATAAATGAGAACTCAAGTCTGTGAGACTACTCATATGAATGAAGGTTCAGTGATAATATTGACAGCTGTTTATCTGCCTGTGTCCTATCTTTTTCTAACAACACAAATTGAATTAAACTGATTTAAGAATAAATGTTGAAAATTGCTGAGATAAAATGTTATTGTTGTGTCTTCCCAGGATTACAAATGTATTTTGAATATATAGGCTTAGAACCAGGGTCAACTGTTATCCTAGAAATTTGCAGCAACATGGAATTAGTGTCATTGGTTGTTTTTTTACAATAGGGTTTCTTTTTTCAATAGTCATTCAAACAGGGAGGCCTCTGGCCGGTGGTCCGTTTTTCAGTTTGTTGGCAAGGCACAAAATCAGAATGGCATAACCCTCCTCCTTCACACTGGATTTACATGATTTACATATAACAGTTGATTGTGCTGGACCACCAACTAATCCTTTGTTCCCATAAGACTGTGGATCTCTGCCCACTTTGGATGTGGTAAGGACTCTTACTGCCCTCAAGTGGAAGAAAAGTATGTTACATTAGGGTATGGGGATCCTTCTTTTTTCTTTGATTCACATAAATATCCTCCTTATAACCTGCTGGCTATCAATACTCCAGAATAAATATGAAGAACAGGCATTAAAGCAAAAACAATAATTGAAGAAAGATTCCTTATACCATGGAGAACAAGAGACTATTGTCTAGTACCTCATAATGATAAACATTTCAGTTGAAAAGTCTATATTTTCTTTTTAACTGCTGGACCCTATTTTTTCAGTTTTTAATGTTAGCATAGGCTGTCAGAAATGTCACAATTTTTTAATTTCATGTTATCTTTTACTTGCGGCAACTCTTTGCAAACACAAGGTGGCAGTAAGTCACTGAGGCTTAATGAGAAGTTTTATTGTTTTTTTTTTTTCTTATTGTTTTATGTCAGAGCACTTAAGTGTAGAAATATTTTTAAGCCTAGTCTTGAAAAGTTAAGAAAAAACAATGGTTACACAAGGGATTTTATTTTTTTTCATTATATGAATTATATTAAAATTCATAAAGCCTTTGGAGTTTTCAGAGTCATTTGGTGTCATAAAACCTAAAAGCCTTCGTGTGGTGATTATAGTTCTTCTCTTTTCCGAGCATATAAAACCTTCTCTTGGACTTAACTCTGCACCTTTTCTCTTTCTATTAAACATATCCTATAAATATAGACTAGTATCTGAGGTTTTTTAATCGCTCTTCTACTTTGTATGCCCTGCAGTGTTATAGGTCAACATTTACTCTTACATTAAATATTTAACAGAAGACTATATTATAAAAATGTAATGGTGAGCCCTTCTCAACAAGATAAGGAGCTAAATATGTTTCAATAGTTAACTTTATTTAGATTTTTTTGTATACATTAATAAAGTTAAACAGTTTGAATTAGTGTGAATAAATTATTTATTTATAAATAAAGACATGCTTATATTGCACGAATGGAAGTCTGACCTCTCATGAAAGATTACAAAAAAAGATTAAACAAAACATAAAAGACATAAACTACACATCTCCTGGAGCAGACTTATTTAAATCAATTTGACTTTAAAGGCAGGATTTGTTTTGTTTGTTTGTCTACTCATACTTTTAATAGCTTATCTGATCTGATCTGGGAATCTGTGCAGCTTTCCAGTCACTGTGGCCCACTGCTTCTTTGATCACTTGTCCTCTAAGTTTAGGCTGATAACCATATCATTGTGGGTTTGGAATTGTATTTCACTCTTTATTTTTGGATGTTGGTCTGGCACTGTTCCATTTAATCTTTAAAGTTTACAACCTATAATACCTCTCTGTAACTCGTCTGACCTGTCAGGTGTGTTTGTTGGTCTCTATGATGTTTTTTTTGGTTTTGTTTTTTTCCCCCCACAGAACATCTGTATTTGTGCCAAGACTAAATGACACAGTTTGTCTCTTAAAAGAGAATTGAAGGCATTCTGATGCAATAAATCTTGTCTAAAAAAAATCTGATTAAAATAGTCATAAATGAGATTTTAGCTAAAAATTTCAGATTTTCAATCTGAAAAACGTTTAAAAGCATGAATCATATTTCTTCTGCCTTATAGTTATGCTAGACTTTGTGATAAGAGGGAAGGGGTTTGAATATGTTTTTACAGATAACTACATACTGGGTAAGAAATATCCAGTCACTACTTTTAAAAGAACGACAATGTTTCTTTCATTTCTTTTTACATTTTGTTTTATTCTAAACCTGTCTGAAAAATTTTAAGAGAAATAGATATTTAGTACAAAAAAAGCTAAAAAAAAATCCCTAAGATACTGTGCTTGTGTGTGTGAGATGGAAGGAATAAGTAAGACCACTCTCTAGTGAACGCTGCTGAGCTAATGGTGCAGACCCCTGTCAGAATTCGGACCCCATCACAAGCATCCAGCCAACAGGGTTCAACCTATCTGCCCATTAACACAGAGGCTGTGGGATGCAGGCTATTCACACCGGGAGAAATCGAGCAAGCCTGACACAGAGCAGGCCTCTTTCCTACAGCACACTCACAGCCCACACTTTCCAAGGACATTATGGCTCCATTCCACCAGCTCTCTGATGGCAGGCTATCATTAGTGCACTTGCGAGAGACTAGAGAGGTGATAGCAGGGGAATTGTGGGTTTTCGCATCCACAAGCTAGTGCACAGGATGCCAAGGAGAGTGTGGTAATTTAGCTCAGAGGTGATGGAAAATAGCAGGTTAGTTTAATGACAAGTTTGTGTAGCCATGTAAAAGCACTCATCAGAAAAAAGGCACAATGACAAAGGGAAACAAGTGTGCTCTTTACTTGTTTGGACTTTGTTTTCTGAACTATTAATATTCTACCTTATGTAAGCTCGCAAACATCTGGACAAACTTATGCTCAGGATATTCATAATGTAAAATCAGTTGGTAAAATTGGAAACTATTCATTTAAATCCCTGATAAAGATCCTATAAAGGAACATTTGTCTTAAATATGCAAATGACTGCTATCTTAAGACTGAAGTCAATTTTATCCCAGCAGCCTTCATCAAAAATGCCAAACAAAATAAGCATTCCTGGAAAATTGGAAATGTACACAGAGCTAGGAACACAAGCTAAAACCCACTTATGACACCAGAACAGTTGCTCAAAGTTTAACGTGGTTGGGCTGTTGCACTGTTCCACCATTCAGTGTTGATGTTCAAACAGAAGTCCCATGGTAAAGCAAAGAAAATGAAAGCCCTGCTTGCCACAAACTGATCGCAAAAAATACCACCTTAAAGAGGCAACGCAATTTCTCTCTAGTTAAAAAAAAAAAGCAAAAAAGCAGATTTTACATATAAAAAAAAGAAAGCCTTGCCAACTGTTAAAAGTGGGTGAGATAAATCTTAACATTCTGTGGTTGCGTCGCAGACTTCAAGACGTGGCTGAAATGTAACTCATTTTATTAGATGTGGCATCTTCCAAAAAAGAGCCTCAAGGAACACTACAGATAGGTTAAGGATAGAGTTATGGTGATGTTAAAAAATTAGTTACAATTGCAAACCTACCAAGACCTGGCCTTCACCCAAACTGGCTAACTGGGGAAGGAGAGAAATATTTAACCTCCAGAGTTATCAAAGTTAAGAGGACTTTGATAACTCTGGAGGTACTGCAATGCAATGCACTCCACAATATGTCCCTCTCAAGTGGGGCTGAAGGAAGGCATTGTTGAAAGAAATACAAAAGAAGTCCCATTTTTAGTTTGTCACAACCTGTGTCAAGGAACACAGCAAACTCGTTGGTGAACGTGCTTTTTCCAGATAAGGCCAAAGTTAAATATTTTGATCCAAACGCCAAGCTCCAAATTACTGTCCCTGTTTTGGATCACCTGTCCGTGGAAATGTCCCCCGATTTTACTGTTTTATGAATGAGGGGTAAAATGTTATGTGTAGACTGTTTTTACTGTAGAAAGAGTGCGAGTTTTGCTTTACTAAAGATGAGGACCCAAAATGTAACATAGGCCAAACTACTCAACAAAAATAAGAGAAGACCACGGGTTTCCGCTGGCATGAGTAAAAGAGACTAATAAAATGCCATAGAAAGTACAGTGTAGTGTGATTCTCCAGGGATCAACAACGATCATCACTAGATGTTTTAGAACTGATTGGCAGTGGTGGAGGAAGTACTCAACAGTAGTACTTGAGTAAAAGTATTGATTCTCATAGTCAAATGTTACTCAACTACAAGTAAAAGTTAATCAAACATTTACTCAAGTTAAAGTACTGAAGTACTCGCTTTTGGAAATATTTAAGTATTCAAAAGTACATGCACTTAAAAATACTTAAGAATTAAAACATACGAATTACATTTTCTAATATCACTACATTTTTGTATAATTTTCAGAGTAATTTTACAAAAACCTTGTAACTGTCAGAAACCTCATCATACAGTGATGCGTAGAACAAATCTGCTACACATTCTACACCACTTCTAAAAAAATGTCAACATAAAAATTCCACAAAAAAAACATCCCTTTTGATTATTATTTCTTATTTAAAATCTTATTTGATTTGCCTCACAATTTCACTCTGGATTAGGGGTTTAAGGTTTAACCTACCACAAAGAAACTAAAACCTGTGTCCAAATTCAGCTCTAGGAGTTGGTATCTTGCATGTTGAAATTGCATTTTAAGACAGAAAAACAGCTACAGCAGATTACAAAGCAAAGCTGAGCCAAAAGGCCTTGGTAAAGCCTAGATTCCTCAAAATGTAGTGGAATAGAAAGTACAATATCTGACTCTGAAGTGTAGTGGAGTGAAAGTTATAAGTACCCCCTGAAAAATACTCAAGTAAAGATACTCAAAACAAGTACAGAAATCAAATTTACTTTGTTACTTTCCACCACTGCTGACCTTTATATTGTATTTCAGGATAGTTATAAGTAGAGATATTAAACGTTGTTTGCTGATTTGTGGTTGTGATTTGTGACTACAGGCTTAGCAGTGCTTTTCTAATACTCACTTTGGATATATGAAAGCTCCTCGTGAAAAAAAAAAGATACAGTGACAGGACAACTGATTGAGACAAGATCTGCATGAACTGAGATTAATGGAGTAAAAGATAACCACCAATATTTCCATTTACTATATTGTTTTTTTTCTTGTACAGTAGCTACAAATATTGTAGTAATTAACCTTTTTAGTACTTAATAAGGTTAGATAATAATCATGGTGAGTTTATACTGGAATAACCCCGGTATCTCATCTAAAAATAACCAACTTCTAAATTGATTAATCCAGGTTTGTCTGACCTTAGTAACTAGCCAGACACACATGGATTAATCGGCTTGTCCATTAATGAGGGACAGGAAATAAAGGAGCTGCTGAAGTTCAGGAAGAAGTGGAGCTGTGCATAAAGCCCATACGTGGGAGAAATTAATCTGCTTTTTATCAGTCAATCAATCAAATTTTATTTGTGTAGCACATTTCAGCATCAAGGCATTTCAAACTGCTTTACATAATTAAAATAAAAACAGCATGTGACGCAAACAGTGAGAAAGAGAAATAAAAAGAAAGAAATAAAAAAGATACATACTTTGAAGACAGATGTGCAGGGGCCTGATGTGAACAGCAGTCAGTTGATAAAAATATACATACATCATTCTTTACGTGCAGGCTTGACCACTACCTGTTTTTGATCAATGTTAACATAGAAAAACCTAATTATCATATGTATTTAGATGAGAATAGAATGAGTATTTGAGGAGTTAGGGGAACTCTTACACAGAAGGTCACAAACAGGCTAAATGTTTGATTTACCCCTCTGTTTTTTTTCTTTTCTTCATTTCACTCTCCTCACAGGAGACAGCAGGGCTCTTTAGGCCCTACAAAATTGGAAAGCCCTGGTAAGCACCTTTGACCCCTCCACTTCCACCCCTACCCCACCGCTTCCTTCAACCCAGAAACACTCTTCAAGTTTTTTTTTATTATTATTTTTTTTTTTATTAATAATTAACATTTATACTGGGTGAAATACAGGGTTGGCAGCATCTTGATTCAGAGATCCTTTATGTGACCCAGGCGGTTTAACCTGGCCAAGGCTGACGATAGATGCAGACATACATACATAACAGTCATAAGAAAGAAAATGATAAAGAATTCCACTGACCTGTAGGAATGACTTCTTTTGGGCATTATAAGAGCTTAAAGGACATGGAAGGCTATAATGAAATGGATTTCTATGAAAATATAATAAAGTGTTAAAATTGACCAATCAAATTCTAGACCCAAATCTAGTAGAATATATTTTGTAAGACTGAAAGAATTGCTGTTGGTCTCTCTCCATCATATCCAGAGACTGAGAGAATGGAAGAAGATCTTCAGATAAAGTCTCCATTTTCTTAAGAGAGAAATTAACGGTATCTCACCGCACAAAGCGGAACACTTGGAAGGGTGCTGCGTTCATGAAGCTAGGAACTTCAGGGCTCAGAGGATTAAAAAAAAAAAAAAAAAAAAAAAAAATGGTGAATCAAGGTAATAGGTGCTGGGGGGGTTTCTTGTCAGGTAGGTTGACTTGACTGAAGAAAGATCCTTATGGGTAGGAGTCTGGTTCTACTTGAAAGATATTTCTGGCTGAGAAGGCAACAGGCTTCGATAGGGGTGGGTGCAGAACACCCAGACTGAGGCTTAAGATCAACTGGAGTGGAGCGACTTGGTTTGGGCAACCAGTGAGAATTATCACGGCATCTCTGGAAATGGGCGCGGCACCCAGATCGGATCTCCATTTGAAAACTCCAGTATGTCTCCAGAAAAGAACAGTTCCTGGAGAGAAGGACAACAAAAAAATTAACAAAAATCTAAAACTCAATAAAAACTCAAGGCTTACTGTGGAGTGCACAGGATACCATTGAAGACAAACTCTTGTGCATTAATGTGTTGCTAGAATGGCTCTTTGAAGTCTCTCTGCTGATGAGAAGATGGGAAGCAGCTGTGCTTCTCAAAGCAGCTCAGCCTAGCCTCTGGCTCCACCTAGTGTCCGGAAAAAAAGAAAACAAGCCCCAACAGAAAAACAAAAACCCAGGAACCTGACAAAGTTGTCATCACAATACTAATGTTATCAGCTAAATCGGCTAATGTTTTTTTTAACCAGGTATTCATGTTTTGGGCTGTATTTAAGTTATGAAAAACGTTATTTCAATGGCAGTTTAATCAATGATATGAATGAAATTTTTGTAAGCTGTCTGATCAACTCATTACACTGAAATTCGAAAATATGATCCAATTGACCTTTAAAACAAGCTTCCTCATGTCCATTAGCTGCTACCACTAAAATGCCTTCTATCAGGCCCCCCTCGTTTTAGGAATAGTTTGTTATTGTTTTTTTTCTCACTGCAATCATGAGATAATACACCACTAACATTTTTAAATAGGTTTTTCTTCACTATTTTAAAAATGCATCTCTCAGTAATATTATTCTCTAAGAAAAAACACAAACAGTTTTTGAAACATTACTTTAATAGCTGCTGGTTACTTGTACCAAAAAAGTAACTCAGTTAAAAGTAGTAGATTATTATCATAATTGAAATTCTTAAACACAAAATGAAGTTAACATTATTTGCTGATCCGTTCCAAGATCATGGTAAATATTTAGAGATGGTGGTTTTGAAGCTGTAAATAAGTAGCTAGTATTACTCATAATAATTGGTGTCTTGACACATTGTTTATTCCTGAATTTAAGTCACTTTGAATTTTATCACTGAATAAAAAAAAAATCAATCCTCTATCTCAGTCTCCCTTGGCAACAGGTTATAATCCATAGCTACGAGGAGTGGTTGCTAGGTGCGTTGCTGAGATACAGACCCTTCACTCTGCCGGCTCTACGTAGGAGGCCAACAGGTCCTTGATGATGGGGAGAGATGAGGGACGGGTGCAAGGATGACAAGAGACAGGACAATGGGGAGAGGAAGTAGAGGTGTTCACCTGACAGTGACTATGTAAGGAAAAGCACAAATAGGGCACAGAAGGAAATAAGAGCAGAGGTACAAAAGTAAATTTAGAAGGAATAATACAAGAGGCTAAGTGGCCAATCTGTGAACCTTTTTTTTCCTGCATTGGCTTTTTAGTTTCCATGCTCCTGCAAGTGGTTCTATTCTCTGAATGAGAGAGTATTCTCCTATTATTTTGAATTCAATTTAATTCAGAAATAATTTATTTATTTATTAAATACTACTATCATAAAATGGAAAGGAAAATTGATGACTTAGATCACACTATTATTGTAGAGATTTTTGTTGTTTGAACGTAAGAAACATAAAACTATGTTACAAGGAAAACAATTGCGTTAACATGGAACCTTACTTGGACACATGTGAAAAATAAAAATACCATCACAAGCTGTCAGTGTTTGAGGAACTAATATATGTTTGTTGCTTCTTAAAACTGTAATAAAGTTGTACTGTTTCAGATTTTTGGTGCGGTATAGAGATTAAGAAATTTAACTTATATCTCTTCTTTCCCCAAACATAAATCTAGTTAGTCTGGTGATGATGGAAACCCACAGGAGTCTTTGTTCTGAGTTTTCTTGTTGGTATATGGAGACAGTTCTTTGGTTCTGAATATGCAGGAACCATCTGCTACTATCTGAGCAGATTATCCCTGCCCTACCCCCCTAGGGGGCAGTAGTGATGTGCATATAAACTCTTCGCTCTTATAACTCTGCTCTGGTCTGATCAAATACACCGTCCCTATGCAGCAGCTGCTCTCGTCTCTGTCTTTCTCAGGACCGATTTTCATTTGATTTTAAAAAAGTCTAATAATGTGAAGTCATAATCTGAGAGTTTAAAATAAAAATTGTCAGGCATCTTTTGAGTACACTCAGAAGCAGTGCTACACCGGTTGCAGACAGTGTTGTATTGAAGAAAAAACATCTTAATCATAGTGGCCAATACACTTCTGAATTTTGCTGTCAGGTGTCATATATTCTGTGATCTTGAAAGGGATTATTGCTAATCACAGAACAAAACATTTTATTTTCACTTAAAATATATGCATTTATAATCTCAGATAAACTAAAAATAAGCCTAAATAGAAGTGTTTTTTAAATTTTTTGCTTAATCAAAATGTCCGTGGTTTGCTGTCTTCTCTGACTGCTTTGAAGTCTTAATATAGCTAAACAAGATCCAAATTGAAGAAAAAAATGAAAAATTCATCAAATTGTGCTTTACTTCTAAAAAACATTTTTCCATGATTTAACTTCACATTTCAACATGAAGTACAATGCAAATAGTGACTAATTAAACCACAAATGCACTTCTGATAGATTGTCTGTCCTTCAGCTTGGCAGCCTCTCCACACCGTAGAAGAAACTCCTGTTTGTTGATCGGAATGACTCCCTTAATTGGATTCAATTCCTAATTGAAATGTAATAAAAATGCATCAGTAGATGTGGCGGCAACAATTACCTCATGCAAATCTCTTGATGAATCGATGTGAGGAAAGTAATTATAGCTGTTGAAAAAAATGCACTGATTTCACCTGGATTAATATCACATCAAAACACCTCACACTCAAGCTTCGACCTGTGGGTTGAAAGTATTTGTCTCTGCTCAGTGACCCTGTTTGGAGGTGTAAAGAAAAATGGAAATATCTACATCCTTTCATGCATGCAAACCTGATCAATTGAGCTTGCAATATGTGTCCCAATTCATGCACTCCAAGTGCAGTTTCAACTCTTGGGGAAGGAAAAGTACTTCTCTTTGTTTTAGTTTTCTTTTCTTTAAGATGACAGAACAACGACTATTTTACTTTCTCAGTTGAGAATGTGACAAAAGAAGGGAACATGCAAGTTTGCTTGGGTAACTATTAAGAAAAATAAAAGCCTGTGAAGCCTTTATTTAACACGTATTCTGAATATCATGTGTCTCTCTGTTGATATGGATAGTGGTGTTGTTTGAAAGGGTTAATAAAGTCCTCTGTTATTGCCCACAGCTGTAGTCATAGCAACAGGTTAATAAGCAGTTTCTCTGAACTTCTTCTGTTGCTGAACAGGTTGCTAAGATACGAATAGCACTCTGGACCCGTTGGGTTAAACTATAAACATCTCTTGACAAGAATGAAAGTTAAACATTTATAACTAATATAAAAGGCAAAGAGCCATTATACTGCAAATATTGTAAAAAGTAACAAAAAACCCCTCTAGGATTACACTTTCAGCCATAGAGATTGCATCTACCAGCTTTGACCTACCCAGGCTCAATAAAATGAGCACATCAGAACAAAATTGAGAACTTTCTAAATCCAGATACCTCACAGCTTAGAGGACAGTGGTTGGCCCATGACTACAGGTAAACGGACCAATCAGCTTTGGAACTGAGTGGCTGTTCCTAGATGCCTGTGCGAAACCAAGGGCAAATTAAAGCATTGCCTCCGAGTTGCATCATTCTCCCCTCACAGCTCTATTAGTAGGCTAGCCACAATGTCTCTTTACGAGAGCTACTCTCAGAGCAGAATTAGACACACTTCCCTGCAGTGATATGTCTTTTTATGAACCATGCTGGCTCTGTGCATGGCGAGTCCTTTAGGACCAGGCACTGGTTGAATTATTGGGAGAGATACTTATCTAGGTAGCAGTAATTCCTTATAAGACTATGAAAGAGCAAAATAATAGTGGAAAGCTAATCTCACTTTCCATAAAATAAAAAAGTGAATCATATCAGGAAAAAATGATTCAACCACACACAAAAAACAAATATGCAAATTCACTTCAGCTGAGATGTCGAGCAGTTTGTCTTATAATTGAGCGCAAAGTAAATACCAGTTTCCCTTGCAAATAAAATATATAGGATGGTAAGCATGTCTATGTGCTTAAAAGTAATTATTGCAAGCTGCCTTTTTCCTTGATGTGAAATTATGCTGTTTCAGACATTAATAAATAGATGAATTATGTAATTCAGTAATTTTACAACCTTAGAAGAATAAACTGTGGTTTCAAACCTTATGTTACATGTATTTGTTTCAATAATAATGGAGGTTTTGGAGAAAGCTGGACCTCTCTATAAATGATTAAAATGTTTTCAAAAGGGAGTTATTTCATTTCTTTTGAAAAAAGAAATATGACAATATTCTTTTTCAAAAGATTTTCATTGTGCTTCCCACAAAAACACTGAACATCAAGGAAGGACTTCTCATTGCAAATTAACAAACACAAAAAAATGTGTTGCTGGTGACTCCAAAGAGGGTAATTCTTTATATTTCCAGAGATGAAAGCATAGCTCCGTCCATACTTATTATAGACTGTTGGCTCTCACCGCGCAACCATGCTGTTTTGGGTTCATTCAATTTCAGCCTTGATTATTTGATTGGAATCATTGATTGAAAGGAAACTTTAATGACCTATTATATCGAGTGTTAACCATGTGTTGACAGACAGCTCTCTGTGGGACTGAGGAGGGCATTTGGCCAAAATTGATAGATCCTTTTTGGACAGACACCTACTGCTCAAATGAGTCAAGGGGTTAGCAGCACATGTTGCACACGTTTCTTTTTTTTTACTAGCATATATCTGTGCCCTTCAATGTAACCATTGTTACCTTGCTTTCACCTTTGCACATTTTTTCTCAACGCATAAAATCAATTGTAAAACAAATATTTTCTACAAACTGAGATTTTCCGTTTTAATTAAATCATCCAAGGTGATTATGTTTTCATCGGTGCATTTGTTTGTTTCTCTGTTTATCTGTTTTTGGAGGGAGGGGGGGGAGGGGGATTAGGCGACGTTCATTTGTTTGATGGTTATAAGACGCCCCTAATGTGAAAATTTGAGCAAAATCCGCCCAACATTTTTCAAGTTATTTTGAAAACAAACAAACAAACAAACAAGCCACTTTGTATCTGCTTCTCTAGTTTTAGTTTTTTTTCTTTGCTTCAGCATATGTGCTGGTAAAGACTGTAGCTTATGTATCTCAAATTTTCTTAAATGGCCTAGAAAAATTAGATATTTTTTTCCAATAACTTTTCCAACAACTGCTTTTAAATGAAAACAGAAATACATTTTTGCTTTGTGCTGATTGTAGTGATTTCCCACTGTTGTGGAATTTTAGCGGAAGATTATGAATATATGAAAAGACTTGAACTTGAAGTTATAGTCGATTATAGGACATTCAGAATGGAGGGTAAAATCAATAAATGATCATTAGTTAAATTACTATAAGTGGAACCTGATTTATGCCAGGGTTCTTAGACTTTTACTTAAGGTGGGCTCCTGGATCAGATGTACAAATTCAGGTGCATTTCACCAATTTAACAATTGGACTATGATTATCAGAAGAATTATTTATTATCAACCAAGAAAATGTCTCTCTTAATTCATCTGTTACCTATAAGGAATGACTCTGGCCTAAGTGATAAATTGTTCAGTGTGTAAAATAAACACACAAACGACCACAGGTTAAACTAATGGTACTGTTATTAACTAAGCTACATGTCCAGTTGCCTAAACTGAACTTTCCTAGCTTGACCATGACCTGGATGACTGAAAACCTTCACTGATATGTTAGTAACTAACAATCACTAAAACTAACACACTACTGAAAATAAGGACAAGTAAATAATTCAAATACAAAGGAGAATAATGGGTTTTCAGACTCTGTTCAATAATCCATGGAAAAGGTTCAAGCTTTAAAGTTTTAAGGCATTCAAAGAATCCTCCAAAAATAACAGATAAATGTGAAATATACCATGATGCAGACAAAACAATGAGGTTTCATTCAGTTATACGGTGAAGAATAATGACTCTGAAATGCATTGACTGGAATAATGAACCTGTTAGCTTAGCTGATTTCAGCTGCTCCGGTTCTGGCTCTGAAGCAAAGGAAACGTTAAGACAACAGGAGGTAGCTTGAAGCTAGAGATGCTAGCCAGTGCACTGTAGCATTTAGATGGTCACTTTTGTTTCGACGAATCAGAAAGCTTATTATGTGTAAAACATAAACAAAACATATTTAAACCAAGCAGAGCAATTTTTAAGCATCACAGATAGGGGGAGGGAGGAACTTTACTGTTGGCTCGGTGTAGGATGGAAAGGCCGATGACCAAGTCCCGTCAGTTCATTCACAGGCAACTCTCGAAGAGAATGTAATTAATCTGATGTAATCATAATGCAACTATGCAGGCCTTAGTTTTATGACTCATGGCCTTATATGGAGCGTTGAAGCAGGCGTCCCCTGTTGCTAAGGTATTTAGCCGTTAGCCGTTGCTCCCAGGCATCGTGGGAAACAGCGATTGGGCCCAGCTGTTCCGTGGATTGGTCAGAACAAAGATCATCTGCTATGCAGGCGATTTAAGAACACTGCGGTACACTTGGTTTGGGTTGCAGGAAACACTGCGTTAAGCTTTCTGAATCCTAGGCAGGTTGAGTCTGACTCGGTCCAGTGTGTAGACTGTTCTCTGCAGCTTTTTTTCCAGCTGAGGATTGGGTTTCGCCTTTTGTAAGTTAATTAAAATGTCCAATTTATAAAGAGACTTGTTTAAGTCAGATTTACATTTTGTATGTGTTTATGTTATGGCTGAATGAGATTAGGTTGCCATACTGTATAAGACAGTACTAAAGGCTGCAGGGTATGGGGGTGTTGGTTAACAAGGGTTTAAAGTTTGTGTCATATTTAAATCATAGGTAAATTCATGTACATCTGATTGATAAGCACTACACAGATACAGCATGTATCAAACTATAAATTGTTTCCTCATGGGAATTAGTAACCTAAAATAAATGATAGCTTTCACTGTCACATCCTGAAGTCTTTGTTTCAAGACTTTAATGATAATTCTTAAAGTTGAGATATATTTACTTATATATACTTGTGATATAATTCTGGTCTTACATTATTCTGGTGTTTTTTTGTATTTAAATGTAGGAAAATACACTTCTTCTCATGCTGGTGAACAAGGTCAGATGGATAAATAACAGCATGTTCAAATTCTACCTGTCTGCATTACCTCCAGCCTAAATCTCTTTTGTCTCCAGCTTCTACACCTCCTGCTGCATCCCTTGCTTTAATTATCTCCCTTTACAAACCTGGCATCTTCAAGCTCCATCAATGCTTCTTATTTTTCATCAATACAGATGCAGTCTAAGCTCTCGACACCTGTCCAGTCACCATGGCAACCTCACCTCTGACAACAAAGAGCTCCGTAAGACAGGGCTCTCTGTATTCCCCTTGATTGGATATTGATTAAGCTTTTGTAATACATAATAGGATCAGAGGGATTGTGAAGCTTTGCTTACCTAGGTCTTCTTTACACTTTCATAATCGTTTGTTATTTCAGAATTTGCATGTTAAGGTTGCTGGAATAGAAATGTACCACCCTTGATCGGGGTTATGAAACTTACAAAAGTTTTTCTTATACCTTTAAAGGGAAGTGAAGAAGAAAAGGACAAATTGAAATAAAAATTCAGAAAATGTGATGATTGCACCCTTAAATGTGAGTGAAATAACATAAGCTTTTATTCAGCAAAATGTGTCCTATTAAAGAACCTGCCTGTTGAAGTGTGCAGATGCTCCCCAGTGCTTGAGTGTCTCTAATGGATACGCTGACAGATTAATGGATACTAAAAGTCAAATTCTAAATGTATGGTAAGTTAAAAAGAACATGGTAAATATTTCCGTTGGACGTTGTTAAGAAGCTGAAAGGCCATTATTCACAAATACTTTTAGACAAGTTAGATCGAGGCAAATGGCATAAATTTAAAACGATATAAAGTGATGGTCTACAGCCATCGACATTTTCCTATCACAATGAAGGAAGAAAATAGAAACTGTGATAAAATGGTTTAATCTAATTGTAAATTCACTAAGAAGATTCCTTGGTAAAATATCCCAGGTCCAAATTATAAGAAATTATTAGAATGTCCACATTCCTTGTAGGAAAATCAAGAAGGCAATCCCCAGATCTAGAGAGTCATCCTGTCCAAACCACAAGAAGTTAAATACCTAAACTGACTGCTGTGCATACAAAGTCGTCAAAGCTACAGCGTTGTTCCGGTTTGCCATACGGACAGAGTAGACGTAGCAACAGACTGCTCCGGAAAAATCCAGCTTTTTAACCAAATTCACCCCACAGGAAGCCAATTCTACACCACCTATCAATACAAAATCATCTTGATTAGGTTTTTTTTTTGACTATTTACGCACTAGTAATGGCCTGTAAGAGCGCGAAAGGAAGCAAGAAGGAGGATGCTAGCTTAACGCTAGAGGCTATCACAGCACTGCTTCAGCAGCATGGCGAGGACCTGAAATCTGAGTTCGAATCTTCTGCTAACATGCTGAGCTCCAAGCTTGACCAAGTGCGACAGGCCCTGGAGGAACAGGCAGAGCGAGTCTCCTCTTTAGAACTCGTTACAGAGGATCTGGGCCAGCAAGTGGCTAGCCTCGAAGACTCATGTACTGCTCTCCGTGAAGACAATGCTAAACTAAAAGATAAAGTGGCCGACCTAGAGAGCCGCAGCAGACGGCAGAAAATCCGGATCTTCGGTCTGCCCGAAGACACTGAAAGTGGGTGCCCTACTCACTTTTTCTCCAACCTTCTCTGCGAGTTATTTGGGAAAGAGGTGCTCCCATCTCCACCGGAGCTTGATAGAGCGCACCGTTCTCTCGCAGCTAAACGGCCCGCAGGACGTCCACCCCGCCCGATGATCCTTCGCCTACATCGATACCTGAAGGAAGCGAGGGAAGCTCGACTACAAAGGTTTGTCTCTTCGTATTGTGGAGGACTACAGCCCAGACGTCCTGGCCCAACGGGCAGAGTATAAGGATATTATGGCGGAGCTCTACAAGCGGGGCCTGAAGCCAGCTCTTCTCTTCCCAGCCCGTCTTCGCATAACGCAAACCAGCGGTGCCAAAAAATTTGTAGGTTCGGTGGAGGAGGCTCAACAATTCATCAAGAGGATTCTGAGACCCCAGGATGACCAATAAAGGAGCTACACCAAGGACTTCCTCAAGAAACACAGGCGGGCTGCTTTTCCTCAGGGCGCAGCAGGTAGCTACTGTAAATATAGACGATTGTCATATTACCTTATTTCTAACTGACTTATTCTGGTCATCCTTTTTATTGGCATTGGACTTTATAAATGGAAGGGTGCCTCTACTTACACCTGTTTGTACTGTTCCAATAGTGTCTGGAGCCTCTTTCCATGTTATTTCTTGTTTACTTTAAATTTGATTACATTACTATTTTCCTAAGGCCAGTAAATTATGTCTCCAAAATGGGGATTTATCCCTACTCCATGCCTACTAGGAGCAGTGGTTAGCTGCTATAGGTAGTTCTGTTTTTTCTGAGGTTGTCGGTTACTGGAAGATTGGATCTCCGAGAATGTTAATTTTGAAGAACTTGCTGCCACGTTATTGTTTTTTGTCTGGCAGCTGTTTATGTTTAGGGGGTGTTTTAGGGGGGAGGCTAAGGTCACAACCAAGGGTTTCACAGGGTACTGTAACTTCTCTTCACCTTTCTTGTATCAATCTCTGCTTGCAATGCTGCTATCGTACTTATCAAAGCAGGGTAACACACAAACTCTGAAATTATATGAGTCAGCATTTAAATTTTTTAAGTTGGAATGTCAAAGGTTTAAACCACCCAGTGAAGAGAAGGAAGGTCTTTTCCCATATTAAACGATTCAATGTGGATGTGGCGTTTCTGCAGGAGACTCACATCAGGAGCTTGGATGGGGGTCGTCTTCTGGCATGCTGGAGAGGACAATGTTTCCACTCACATTTTTAGGTTAAGACACGAGGGGTTTTTATACTGATCAGCCAGAATACTCCATTTGAGGCCGATAACGTGGTGGCTGATAAACACGGCAGATTTGTTATTCTAAGTGGGAAACTGCACGGCACTCTGGTCACCCTGGTCAATGTTTACGCTCCTAATACAGATGATGAGAATTTTTTTAAACAACTATTCTCCTCCCTTCCTGACCTCAACATATACTCACTGATCCTAGGGGGCGACTTCAACTGCTGGCTGGACCCAACTCTAGA
The DNA here is from genome assembly GCA_034780135.1 of Jordanella pulchra. Lineage (NCBI taxonomy): Eukaryota > Metazoa > Chordata > Actinopteri > Cyprinodontiformes > Cyprinodontidae > Jordanella > Jordanella pulchra. The sequence goes on along the minus strand of JAUZNJ010088433.1, from coordinate 327 downwards.
ACGCTCATCCCTTAAAAGTAATGTCGTGGGCAGGTCTGCCTAATTTATTCAAACCTTTCTATCTGAGTATGGGTTGTGTGATGTGTGGCGTACTTTAAATCCTGACAAGAGGGAGTACTCGTGCTTCTCACATGTGCACAGAACATATTCAAGAATCGATTATTTTATTATAGATGCTAAATGGCTGCAGCTGATACGCTCATGTGACTATCAAAGCATCGTTATCTCAGACCATGCCCCACTCACTATATCCCTGTCTCTTCCTCATTTCCCCCTAAGAACTGGACCATGGCGTTTCAATTCAACCCTGCTGTCTGATGAAAACTT
>JAUZNJ010088432.1:0-49777 GCA_034780135.1 Jordanella pulchra | reverse complement strand
CCACAAGCCGGATTCGAACCTGGGTCGCCCGCGTCGAGGACTAAGGCCTCCGTACATGGGTCGTGCACACTAACCACCTGCACGCCCTACTTTTATCACATTTTTAAGCAAGACAGTGTGCCTCAAAACGTCATCTGTGCAGTAAATTCATCAGGGTTATAATCCAACTTAGATATTCTGTTCTTGTTCAGTGGCACACCCTAGACCCCAGTAAAAGCTCTCTGAAGTCGGTCAGGCTGTTGGGGATTTCCGGCTGCTATTTGTAGAGTTGAAAGTGAATATAGAGTTTTTTTAGGTTTGTGGTAAAAACTGTAAGTATGCAGCCAGGTTTTGCCAATTTTAGTTAAAACAGGCATTCATAAACTGTTTGGCTACAGTTCAGAGAGAAAATGTTTCAGTAAAGTACTAATAATTGGACCACTTTCCTTTCCATGTACATAAACAATACATTTTCCTGGCTTTTTAAATCTAGTGGAGTTTAACCCCTTTATAATTATTAGATTTCCATAGTATTAGCTGACAGCACTGCAGAAGTGATCACAGTTTGTACATAGTGCGTCCCAGACAGCTACTCGATCAGCTTTTCTGATTGGTTGACGCTTAGCATCCAGCTTAAAATGTTCAGATTTATCAAACTCCAGCGTCCGGCACTCTGGACAACATGCTGCTCTTGATGCTGGTAATGCTTCAAGAGTTGTTCCCAACGTTCAAATTGTGCCACTTGACCTCTAGACGCTCCTCAATGCCGTCTTCCATTGACTTTGCACTTGCCTGGCGCCTAAAACATGTTTGGTGTGAACAAACTATTAACGTTTGACATCATACTCTAGTGTTAGATTGATTTAACCCTGATGATTGTTGAATCACAACAATCGAAAGCGCCTTTTCATCTCTGTCACAATTTTAGCAGTTTAACACTCTCAACACCTCTATCCATTGTGGACCAATATAAACACTCCAAAGTTGCTGTGCACTACACATGATACCAAACAGATTCGTATGTGTCTTCTTTGTTTACTTGGCATATTTAGACATAAAAGCTTTCTGAAAAACGATGCTTTTGTTGTACCTGGGTGCTGTGCTCTTTCTGGGCCCTTAACCAAATGTAATTGTGTTAATGGTTTAGAAGATTAATGTATCCTGCTTCTCCCTGTATCTTAGCGTATGTCATTGCTCTGCTCTCTGTAAACTCTCTCCTTATCTCTACTGAAGCAAATCCTCGCTTATGATCAGTCATGTCCAAGCTGGCAGGCGGTAAGTCTTTAAAGCACAGATATTTCTCCTTGTCATCCATATCAACCATCCACCCTAGAGAAACCCCTCAACACACAGATACTTTTTATTGGGATTGTATGTGCTGCACGGATGAAAATTAGATCATAATTTCCTCAAAAGTCATCTAATAATTGAAGTCCAGTTGTGTTTCATTTGATCTAAACATACATGATTCTGCATTTATTTATTTATTTGGTTGCCATAGATCTTATTCAAGGTGTCAAGGGGACTGAACCCTAATTCACTGCAGATTTTTAGATATTAATTTGTAAACGAATTTGCATGCATCTATAATTAGCAACAGACACATACACATAAAGCAGATGTATTTAATTATACATTTTAACATGCGGATCAAATCTATTTTTGCTTTCCGAAGTGTTGGAACTTTCTAACAGCTCAGGATTTTTTAGACAGTTTCTATGTTCCATTTCTCAACAGAGAACGCTCACTTGCAAATTTATTACAAAATGCACAGAGCATTCAAACAGCTTGGAGGCAGAATTAGGGAACTTGTGCAGGACCCATGGAGTCATACGTGATCCGATAAAAGCAAATTGATTATGTGCTGTGTGAATTTATAGTGCAAAACGTGTGCTTGGAAGTACAGCAAGGCTGGCTTGATTTTTCATTACCTCAAAACATGGAAAGTTTCCTTCTTGTATCTAATTCTCCATTACATGTGGAGTGTGCAGCCTGGATTTGAGCTTTAAGTAGTGGTTGTGGTGCATTATACCAAAAAAAATTAAAAAATAAAGAAAACGAAAGAAAAGGAGGTTCCATTGTACTAGACCTATTTTTGGTCTCTATACACATTTTCTCGTCTTAAGAAGGGAGATGATTATAATAGAGGAGACCTCATTAGTAACAAAAGTGAGTGTGATAGGGAGGAAATTGATCTAATCGATGGAATAATAATTACATGATAAGAAGCAATTTTCTTAAAAACTAAAATTTTCTCCTGTGTCAAGAGGATCTTTGCATAGCATGAAGGGCTAAATATTATTTTTACAATATGCTAAATATAGAAAGAAAATAAATTAGTTAACCTTTTATTGAGCCAGATGTATTAAATACTAAACAAATAATCTCTTCTTACAGATTATTAAGCTTAAAAGATTTACAAAAACAGGGACCTACTGGGTAACTAAAAAAGATGACTAAAATAAGCTCCAAGTACAGAGATGTAAACCTGTCATTAAAAGCAGGGTATGTCGCTCTGACATACTGTTGGACCATTTGCTACCTGTGTAATTGAAGTGGATGCTAACTGTGATATAACTCTCTGCTTTTATTGTAATGCAACAATCTGGTGCTGTTAGAAGTGCGTTTGATAAAGCTGTTTAGTTGCTCTCAGAGGAATGATAAAACTTAACTCAATTCAGTGCATTAAATCACAATAGGCTTCCCAATCTACCCTGGTTGTTGCTAGTACTTCATCTATCATCTTACAAACATCTCTTTTATCATCACATCTTCACGTTTCGAGCACAGCAAAGAATTCGACACAACATGCAAGCAGTATAGTGGGCACCATTTGACAACATAAGGAGTTTACTGAGTATTTATATTTAAAAACAGAACCGCATAAATTGCATTCTGCATCCATTTTGCTATTAAACAGTGTAAATAACCCCACAATGGTTGCTTGTTTATGCTTAAGCATGTTTTACCATAACAACGAGGCTCCACCTCAGAATGAAGAGTGGCTGGAACATTACAACATCAAAAAAATGTTATCAATTATTCAGATGGAAGAAATTTTATTTTAACAAACCTTTGATTAACAACTAATTGTAAGTTGATTAGTTTTTGTTTACATCCCTAGCATTTAAACTCTTCTTCCATTGCTCTCAGATTTAATTGTAGGTTAGAGTAAAATCATGAAATACATTTACATTATTTAATATCCTTACCAGGAATTTGCGCTTCTGTTTCCACTGTGCGCCCTGAGCATTGGTGTGACGATGGGCCTCCGTCACCAGCCGGATCAGGTCCCATTCGTCCACAGTGGGCTCTGGACGGCTCTGCAAGGATTTCACCATCTCCTCCTTTTTACGTTTCTCCCTGTTCTCCTCAATAAGGCGCCGTTTAGCCACCCGCTTTGAGTCATCCAGCACCACTGGGTACAGGAAGATTTAAAATAAGTTTACCATATTCATTATCCAAGTAACTTATTTTAAAAACTAAAGGTTTCAATAAGAAGCGCATTTTATTCAGCATAACTTGTGAATTAGGTCAGTCTGTTGGGTTCTAACCCAAGCCTTGGTAAGCTCTATCATCCTTTATTGTTCAAAATCCAATTGCAGATATTTAAGTTTTGGTTTGTTGTGTGACAAAATGTGGAGAGTTTTTTAAGGGCACAGTATGAAAGCCCATCACTTACAATCCATGGCCATTCCCACCGAGATGCACTTCTTAAAGCGGCACAGCTGGCACTGGTTACGGGTGATCTTGTCGATGATGCAGCAGCCATCGTATTTGCAGGAGTAAGTGGGGTGGAGGTTCTTTTGAATGGTCCTGCGAAAGAAACCCTGCAGCCATCGTGAACAAAGCACAAAACACAAGAGAGATGAATGAATGCTTCAGGCAGAGTGACAGTCGGTGACACTGAGGGGTCGCCTCATGGGAAACAGAGCAGTCACAAATGAAATGACGGAGGACTAGACAAGGACGAGGTAAAAGGATCATGTCAGTCTGCAGCTCCAGTAAAGACAGGAACAATCACTCCTCCTGCAGCTTTTGGGTAAAATGCTAAAGCCCTGTTTGGAGCAAACGCCTTAAAATTATTATTATTCACTTTTTATTTAGCTTTGAATAATGAATGACTTTCCTATAATCTTTAATCTGATTCAAATTAGTCTTTATTTCTGGTTGAAGGTTTTTTAACTTTTAATTTCATTGATTTCTTCTTATTATAAATGCCTTAAAAATTTAACCCAAGACAGAAAAACACACAGTTTAAATGCTTAAAGCACCTTATAATTACAGTATTTTCTCACAGAGAAAAGCCTCAGCCAGTAACATGAAATTGAAGAAGTTAGTGTGATAGCTGCAGCCGGCAGCTATCTTTGTGTATGCGTACCTTGCAGCCCTCACAGGTAATGCAGCGGTAGTGGTAACCTGTGGCTTTGTCACCACACACCACACATGGCTCATCCTTTTCGAGGTAGCTGGGGATGTACCCTGAAAGAATACAAACATGAGGATATAGAGAAAATCTTTTTACGACAGCAACAGGTCTATATTTATTGTTATACTGTGCATAGCCCTGCAAGAAAGTCAATGATTTAACAGGGAACAGCATTTTCTTCAAGGGTTTCATCTTTTTTTCTATCATCCTTTAGAATAAATATTCCAAACCTATCTAGGCTTAACAAAAGTTTTCACTCCTTTACATAAATGTTAAATTATAAATCAGAAAAGATTAAAATGAATTCATTTCTGTAGTGGGCATGTCTGGAATATAGAGGCTTCAAAAACAGAATCAGAAAAGAGGCAAGGAAAGAAGGAAGAAAGGAAAAATGAAGCCAGAGAAGTAGGGTGGAATAGAGGTCGAGACTCAAAGGGTGGAGAGGAAGGAGTGAGGGAAGGGCATTGGAAAACATGGAAGTTAAGAGAGAAAGGACACAGAGCAGAGACGGAGGAGGTGTGACATGGAAGAAAAGGAAGGAATAAAAAAAGAAAGGAGGGAGGGGAGGAATGAAAGAAAGCTAATGGTGAGTTCCCACCAAAAGCGATTCCAGATAGATTTTTTCCTTGTTTGCTTGCTATTCCTTGCTTGACATTCGCTTAGTAAACAGGGACAACACTTCACTCATCTACCTCTTCATCAAATAGGAGGAGCTTCTATCTTTTCAACTCAAAATGATCAAGTCACTGTGCTGTATTTAATGTGGTAAGCAGAACAACAGCGCCAGCGTTAAGAGTACCTGACCAGGATCAGAAACTCTTATCCTGCTTTGTGAATTGATCATCCAGGCAAAAGAGGTGAGGAGAACAGAAAGGACAGTGAAAGAGCAGAGCAGGAGGCCGGAAGGACGTCTGCAAAAGCCACCATTAAACGTCTAAAGTGCGGAAACGGAAACTCCAGACCGGTGCGTTCTAACCGATCCGGTTAGACTGAAGTTGCTTTGCTATCAGGAAGAAGAGTTTCTGTTTCCTGGATAGTAGCCAATCACAGGCGGGTTGCTTTGTCCAGTAGGGTAACGCCTTCAAAGTGACAACAGTTGACACGAGCGCACAGAAATGGGTCCACACGCGAGGAGGAGGGAGGCGCGCGTGTGGAAATCAAACCACACATGCGCAAAGAAGGAATAGGCGCTCACGAGTGGGATATATTGGGGCCCTGTGTTATTCCATTTGTGCATGTAAAACGCTAAACATGCACATGAGGAGTAATTTTTGAGCATCTATATGAAATAAAGCTGCTTGTGGGAATATTTATCGCGTGTGTGGACTTTTGGCAGAATATTGACGACATACCTGATCGGTTGAAGCAACTTGAAATGACAGAAAAGTTCAGAGTTTTTAACACTATGTCCACTATGGTTTACTCCCCCTTAAAAGCTTTAACTGGGGCATTAGCATCACTAGAAAAGGACCCTTTGCATCGTTTTGCTATTTAACGGACTTCTAAATATGGATAACGTAAATCTTTTACTTCGGTTGCATCATTGAAGTTGATGTGAACCCACTATAAGGAAGGAGGGGAGAAAAAGGAGAAAGAATAGAAGAAAAATAAAGGACAAGAAGAAAGACAGATGAATCAAAATAAGATGAAGCAAGGAAGAATAGACAGATGATTGACAGAAGGATGGAAAGACAGAAAGAAGTGAGGATGGCAGAGCAGAGGGAGGGGAGAATGAAAGGATAGAAAGAAGGAAGGAATGTCAAAACATTCAGAGCAAAGCATACAGGAAATAAAATGTAAATATTTTTACACTACATCCTTTTCCATAATTAGCCTAAAAACACATAAAATCATACTTCCTCCACAAAGGAACCCTAATTACTGTGAAAGAAACCCTAATATAAAATCTTTCCGCTACTTCTTATTTAGCTCCCAGTGTTTTAAATAAGTACTTTTAAAATCCCTCTAATGAGTTTAATCTGATGTGAACTATATGGAACTAGCATTGCTTATTTTTAGAACATAGAGTAAGGCTTTGTTTAGGAACAGAACGGCTTGTTCTCCTCCTATACCGCTTCTACAACCTGGGAGAGTGACAAAGTTTGCCTGGAGACACAGGAAACAGCAGATTTTCAGACATTTCATGTGCCGTATACGTGGCTGAGCAGCAGGGAGGGGAGGAGATGGTCCACTGCAAGTTGCAAATAAATTCAGCGTGGGTGTCCGGGGCACAAACATACACAAACTGGGCAACCTAGGCATCAATTTGCAGCTCATATAGTGCAACTGCTCAGACATTTTTTTTAGTTTTACATTTCTTTTGGCGCATACCACACAGCCCTGAGCGACAGACTTCTGTTGCAGTACCATAACAATTCCAAAATTGGGAAGGGGGGTTACAGTGCTGCAGCAGAGTATTTGGCCCCTGCAGAGTCTCCGATTACATCCAGACAGAAGAACTGAAGAATCTAAATCCACTAATAAAAACCTGAGATTCTTGCATCATCTCAGTCTTCTTTGCATACCGAACAACTGCAGCAAGGAGGATGGGCGAGGTTATACCAGGTCAAAAATGGACCCAATTCTTCAAATTATTTAAACAGATTATCAAAAAAGAGCCTTTAGGTTTTATTCTTAGTGGATACAGCATGAACCCAGCTGTGTTTGAGTTTGCATCGAGGCGTAGGGAGAGCTGTGACTGGCAGTGTCAGTTGGGCTCAGCTTTTTGGCTTTGTTACAGAACTTAGATGAAGAAGAGGAGGGAAAGGATGAGGAGGAGGGGCGTTGGAAGAAGAGGATGGTGGGAAAGAGAGACAAGAGCCAAGAGGACACAAGTCACATTTCAGCCAAATCGATTTGCACAACTCTGGCTAAGTTCAAGCTGATGAAGGATTGTAATAGTTTAGATTTGCTGGGAAAACCACAGAACTAAACAAGAAAATGTTCTAAAGGGTTTTTACGGAAATAAAAATAAGACATGAGAGGCGAGCCTGTGAGAGAGCTTCAGTTCTGCTGCCTCGGCGGGGCCAAGCAGCAGAACCAGCCCGATTCCAGCGCTACTCTGTGGCTGCATTGGGAAGCCAAGCCCAAAATCAATACTGCTGCAGTTCCCTGGATCTGGCCGCCCCCCCTTCTCAGAACAGGAAACTCAGCGAGACCAAAAGGGGTCCCTGCAGAAGCGGCAAAGCCCAGATAAATATTCCGTCTTCACAAGTTTCCCGCCAGAACAGCTGCTCTCTTTGTTTGGATCAGAACAGAACAGATCGGGTTTCTGATGGAGACTCAGGGTTCTTTCTCTAAAACCCTGACATGACAAGACTGCAGGAGGAGCGACATATGAGACTGTAAACACTGTGGACATTAGGGGATAATCCTGACTGTACACACTAATCCCCTGCTGCTGTATGAAGGACACAATAAAACTTTAATACCATAATAAGTGATTACCTGTGCTTACAATGTTAAAAATTAAACGGGTTCCTAATTTCAAAGAGTGATTTTCCTTTTTTTCTTGGATCACTTTAAAGAGCTTATCCTGTTATATTCATGTGGAAACCTGCAGATATTTAAGCATATGTGGTGTTTGAACCATAACCTGAAAGGAGTACAAGGTTTCTGATTTTAGGTAAATCATCACAATACTAGTAGTAAACATTGAAATATTGAGCAATTTATCCTTAATTCCAAACTTTTCTTATTAATGTTATATTATGTCTCCACCACTTCCTTAAGCAGTTCCTTTTAATTTGTCACTTTTATTCTCTTTAGCTTTTTGTGTGGCTCTATGCCACTGCAATATACAAAATGTCCATCCATTTCAAGAAATAGGTTTGAAACCTGAGTTTGATGAAGATAATAAAGAGGTGAGGATGATGTTCAGTATGTTTGCTTGTATCTGAAGCGCTGAATGCATCTAGACCACGACACAGAGCTAAGTCAAGGAGAAATCTCCCTCAGATGACCACTGCGAGTCATGTGTTTGACCGAAGACCCAGGCTCATCATTGCATCATGTGGAAATAAATTATATTTCCCATCCCACACATATTATCAGATAAGCTACAGCAATCAGAATTAACTTACAGTCCAAGTTTGGTGCACAAACAAGGAATGTTCCATCAACATTAGCTAAAGATGTAAAAAGTAAGAATATCTAGGAGTATGTGCATGTGTTTATGAGATAAAGAGAAAGGAGGCTCAAAATGGAAAAAGATGGATTTTCTTTGGCCAAATGTTTAAAATTCCTGCAGGGTTGCAGTGGATTCTGACAATAAAACCAGTTGGAAAGGAATAAAAATCAAATCAGCTGCTTTATTTTCCTAAATCTGCACCTCTGTTCCTCCCACTGCATCTCCCTGTTTGCTTTGTCACTTCCACAATAAATGGGGACAAACACAGAGGCAGACAAAACAGAGAGATTTAGTTTATCAATGCCAGATGCTAAAATGCTTTGTTATATTTCTCTAAAAGGCAGCCTCCAGATATCCTCTGCAGTCTCTCAGCAGCTTAGATCCACTGAGAGGAGCTGTTCAGTTTTCATTATGATATTCAGAAAAAATGTGAAACTATATCAGACTAAGATCTCTAGTTCTTAAATTGAACTGCTTTCTGGACCTGGGCAGCTTTTATCCAACCGGTAAAAGAGCTGTGGACCTGTGAGCCATTCCTTTCTCTGGGACATTTCAGACTTTCAAAATTGCTTTTAATCAGATCAAATGTTTTTATACTAAACTAAAACACTCACCAGTCATACTCTTCACAGAACATTGACTGTTCTTCCTCTTCCTCTTGGGGCCATTGAGCCACCTGATGAATGATAGGGGAGACAGAAGGAAAACAGGATGGTTTCAATACAAGTAAACAGTAAACAAATCAATGAATCTGTGTTTCTTGACGCTTTTAGAACAAGCAGCTTTAATTAACTTTCTGTTTAATAATAAGCTGTTAATTCAGCAGGCATGAGGAAACCAAAACAGCATAATTCAATCCCTTGTTAAACCTTCATTACAGGTTATGATGTCACAGTTTTCAGTATACCTTTGTCAGTCTCTAACATTTGTATCCTGCTCTCTGATTGGTTCCACCACAGCTATTTACTCAGGCTGACATCTGGTTCTGACTTTGTTTTTTGTTTAGTTGTTTCTAGTCTCTTTCATTCAGTTTTATTTTGCTGCTGTTTTGGGGATATAGTCCAGTTAATTATCTAGTTTGGATCGACTGTCAGCTGCCTGACAGCAGCCCTCACTTAAGAACATTTTGGTAAATAGAGGAGTTTATAGTCCGCTTTATGACTGCAACACACTAAGATCCTAAAGCTGCAAAACAAGCCCAAATAAGCAACCTCCTACTGCAGTCTTTGACGGCCTGTCTGGGGTATTTTGCTGTCGCGTTGTGATGTCTTACATTTCTTTTTTCCCCTAAACATCTCCACACTAGATACATTTGTATGAAGGTTACTGTTCAAGAAATGTTTTAGCTCTTTTATGTCAAACGTAAAAAAGTCCATAAATGCAGAGAGATTAAAGGTCTAGTGCCCCTAGTGGCTAAAAGTTGCACAGTGTTACTTTACCTTCACCTTGGTTCCCTGTTTTGTATAATTTTGTTTTTTAAATCATATTTGGTAGATTGTAGTGTTGTTTAAAACTGATGTTTGGTGGTAGATTATTGAAGACACTTGTGCAAAGATACTTAACAAATGCATAAAGATTCCAGGAAAAAAAAGATGGTAACCTTCACCTCAATTGGTATCTGCAACTTCCTTCTTCATGGTCACTAAAACAAGCACTTTCTGAAAAGATATGAGTGAGTCCTCTCACTGTCCACTTTAAATTTACAAGCAACAGGACTGTTTTTCATGGACCAAGTCAGCGCTCAAAGCCAACAGCATTAGAGGGATTTCATTCAAGTAATTGGGTGTAGTTTAACAGTAAAAACGTTGCTTCTGACTGTGCTGTCAAAAGAAATCCAACAGCAAGAAAATGAGTCTGCAGGAAATACACAAATAAGCCATTAAAGCCCTTCAATGATATGAATACACATGGGGAAACCCCACATTGACAAAGCAGGGAAGAGAACCAGCTGCACAGACACATCAGCACAGATCAAGTCAAAAACACAGATGAAACCATGCAGGAGCCTGAAAAACACGCCTGAAATAGCCTCTCAGATGGGAACTGTGAAAGATGATGGAGATAGAAGCCAAACTTATGAAAGGCCTGTTTGACAGAGTCAGTCTGTGTCTGTTAGTGTTTACTGTTCAGCATGAAGGGAGAGAGAAAAAACACCTGATGAAGTTGGACCACCTGACTGCTGGCATTTCTGCAATGTGTAAACCTGTATTCTTTATGCTCTGTTTTTTTTTCTTTTTAATTAATATTGCAACACATAAGAATGAAGCTTTGAAAGACATTACAGGGATATTTTTTTTAATCTATACCAAAAATATAAACTATAATATCAGATATATTAAAAGAAAATAATTATATTCATTAGTGTCGATAATAAATTTAGACAATAAATTACAACATTTAAAATATATGAATTAAAATTAGAGTGACTGAAGTATAACTTAACTGTTTGCAAATTAAATGTATATTTTACATGTTAAACAAAAGAAATGTAAACATTTATGTAGGAACCATCTAGAAATAAATATTACTTGGTATTTGTATACTTGATATATACAATCTTCTTCTAATTATTACTCATTCTAATTCATCTCTGTCAAAACATATCCCCTAAAATCCAATATATTTGCTGTTAATATTAAATTAATGAACTAAAACAAACATGTAAACTGTTTCTGAAAAGTGTTATTCAATCTAAACCTGTTTACTTCTTGTATTTTATAATGGAAACGCCAGTAAGTTCTGATTATTAACTTGGCTTGCTTTTTTTTTTTTTTTTTTTTACACTGAATATATGTTTTTTTTTTATAGCAAAGGCAGTTTCTGTATCAAATTAAAATTTACTTCAATAGTTTGGAGCTCGAAAGACGCAGGCGTTGTTGTAATGTTTACAAATGATACAAGCGTAACATTTATTCTATCAGGAGTCCTCACTGAGAATGACAAAAGGACCAAATAGCACCACCTGTCTGATCATGCTTGACTGAGGAGCCCCCAGTGGGAAACCTATTTAATTGCTTGTTGAGTTGCTATAATTAAGCTCTAAAGTTACCTTAAACTGCCCTTTTACATGTTAGCCTTTAATTACAGCTTGTTCCTGGTTATGACTCCCTCTGTCCTTTTCAAAACCCATAGGATTGTTTACTATGGCATAAAAAAGCTCTTAAACAGTTATACTTCCTGATTTATTCTGGGTGTTGAGTTTTCACCGTCTTAAAATGGTCTTGTTGCTCATTTGATGATTCAATCTTGTTGGGATGTCAGAAAAAGAGCCTTTAGAAGCTGCTTAGCAAAATGCCCCTGAAGGTTTTTCAGAACCTTGGATCGTTTCACATTTTGTCAGCGTTGCAGCACAACCTTTAATGCATTCCTACTGGATTTTAATGTCATATACTGAAGTAAAGTGGTGCAGTTTTATTATACAGAGGGAAATGATTCATTTCTAGAAGTTGCTCCTATCTACATCTTTACAAGCTTTGGTCAACTTAAAACTAAATACTTTGTTAGCTTTCATTGCAAAACAGCCCAAACTAAGCAGGAGAGTTTTCTGGACCTAACAGATTTTTTATAGAGTCTGAACTTCGACTGGGTCTTTGGTTATTGTGTTGTCCTACTAACAGGGATGCCCATTTCCACTCCTTGTGAGCTGCTATTCAGCATATTTTGCATGCATCCCTCTCCTAAACACCAGAATCAGATGAAGAGAATGTTACCAGGCCTCTGTAGAGCTGAATGGGTTTAATTCTGTTCAATTCAATTCAAAAATACTACTACTTGTTGCTGTTGTAGTAACTCATGCTTTGTTTTCTCTTAACCAGTTGTTGTAGGTGTTGATGGCTGCAGGTAGGAAGGATCTTCTATAGAGGTCAGTTATTATTACCTTAGAACTAGACTCTGCTTTTAAAGTAGGAGTGAGCATTTATCATATTGTTTATTGTTATAATAAATTTCTACTCATGATAACTTTATTCATTGTCTAAACAATAAATTCAAATTATTGATGATAAAAACTCAGAAAATGGGTAAATTCTGAATTTTATTTTTATCATATTTCTTCTTCCATGTTTTTTTTTCCATACTGTCTTGCACCGGATCTGGAGAAGCCTCTTACTGAAGACACTCAGTAAGTTCTGGTATTTAAAAATCCCCTGAAGAGGATGCTCTCTGTTGTCCATAATCCTTTGTGAAATAATCTCCAGAGGTTCCAGAGGAGTTCCTAGAACAGAGCTGGTCCTATTTACTAGATTGTTGAGCTTTTTTAAGTCATTTGCTCTAATTCTGTTACCCCAGCAGATGATGGAGGAAGAGATCACACTCTTCGCAACTTTTTGCAAACACCGAAGGACCTAAGCTTTCTTAGGAAGTACAGTCTGCTCTGTCTCTTCTTGCAGAAGGCTTCATAGTTGCATCCCCAGTCTAGTTTGTTGTCAAGGTTAACACCAGGGTATTTATACCCCCTCCACTGAGCTTTGTAGCTATGAATGCTTTCCAAGGCACCATCTGTATTTTACTTCAAATTTGTAACTTGACAGCTATGTTTTGTTTTCTTTGAGGATGAAATTGTGTTTTAAAGTTATGGCAACACAGCAGCCTTGACAAAATGTTGAATGTTTAGTGAGTGAAGGTAAAAAAAAACCTGAATCTCTTTAGGTGCTAAGGGCGACAACCCTGGGTCTGTCAGCTGTGTGACAGCTCAGTCCTCCACTGTGACAGAGTGTTTACGCCGTCAGAAACATCAGAAAGCAGATACTCTTTATTCTCCTTTCTGTCACTTCTACAATGGTGCATCTTTGAAGAAATTGTGGCATGTAAAAAAAAAGAAGCAAATCAGAGCTGCCACATGCTGTGGTTTGGTCTATTTGCAAGCACACATCTGTTACATCACAGCACAACAGCCGGAGAACTGGCACAGGAATGATATGATTATAAAACGACAATACAAATCTCTGGCTCAGATAAAGCTCTTGCTGTAATCCTCTCTATTAAGGTCTGATTGAACCCAAAACAGAACCATTAGAGCTAAAAAAAAAAAAAAAAAAAGCTTTTCGGATACTGTAAACTGTTAAAAAAAGTTTCAAAGAAATAGTGACCCAATAAAAGGAAAGGAAATGACATCTGACGGCTGCTGAACGCCTGCACAGATAACCATCAATGTTTGAAAATAAAAACATCATGCATAATTGAATATTATGTACAGCACTGTGTGCTGCAGAGGCATACCTCTGAAGGCATTCCAATCCCAGCATATTCTGACTCTCAGCAGCAAGAGCTACACCCACATAAACATACTTTACACCCCAATACTTTTCTAGCACGCATATAGGAACCAACAAATGATTGGTTTGGTGGTCATTTGTGCACATCGAATACAAACACACGTTTCACAAAGAGAGGCTCAAACAAAGAGAATAAGCAAGAATATGAGCCAAAATGGCAGCAAAGACTTGACTCACAGAACTGCTGAGTGAATGACACAGCAAGATTATAAAATATGCATTGCAGAGGAGCAGCTTTAGCTGGAGGTGCAGCTGTAAGCCGGGTCGCTGCCTCCATGCATCTCTAACATGCAGTGCTATGTTTAGCCCGGTGACCCACTCAAGTGGGCTGTGCCTCTCCCTTCATTTTCCTCCAGTCTGATTCAATCACAGTACAGTATCACCCATCTTACCCTGACTGGAGCCCAGCCAGCTTCACTGCTGGTGACTCAAATAGTGGCTGTGTTTTTTTTCTTTAGATAAGGGTTTATTGATCTGTTTGACAACTGTGCAAAAAAGAAAAAGCATTTGCCTTTCTTAAAAAAAGGTAGAACTGAAAACAATAGTACATCTAATTCTGACAAGTAGATAAAACTGAGTAAACAACCCATGACCAGAGGATAAGGGACAATATGCAGTTTAAGTCACGGTAAAAACAGCCTAAGCAGCTGTGGTTTTGAAAGCACCAAGTTCAGTCCATCTACCTCACATGTAACATTAGTTTAATGTCACTTTTAAAATCATGTTAGAAAACTAACTGCAAGATTATTTACAGAGTTTCTGTTTTGTTTTATCCTCAGCAGGTTTACAGCTACATTGTTGTAGGCAAATTAAACCTTCATCACCAAAAGCTAAACTGGCTACGTGCAGCGGGATAAGACATGCATACAGCATCCATTCAGAGAAATGGGAGTAGTGATGCCTGTGGACAGCAGAGGTGTTCTGTCAGTTAATAAGAACTTGTTCTAAATTTAAAATCACAAATTAACATATAGCTTCAGCTTTGCATAACATCAGTCTTATTCTCTACATAAACTGGACTGTGTCCAGCTCAGCTGCGCTGCAAATTTCTCCGTCCTCCTAATTTACATTATATCTCCTCTGCTGTGGTGCGAAACCCACAGGAGCTCCACGGCGCATGTGCAGATGGTGCATTAAAAGCCTGTTAGCCTGTTAGCAAAGTGGAAGTCAGACCACAACTACTCCTCCCATGGTTGCTAATGTTCTTTAATGTTTAACTGGCCTACCTACATTAAGTTATGTAGCTCAGTAATTGATCTAATGTGCGCAGTTGTTCAGATACACACATGCATAAATATACTCATAAATTCCTTCATATGGCAAGGTTTTTAAACAAATACAGTTGTCTTAGTAAACTGTTCTGGAAATCTGGATGCTGTGATAATTCAGTTTCTGAGTAGTTACTGCTGTCCAGCAGGTTTCTTTTTGGTTTTTGCTCATTAAACCCACTTCTTTTTCTTTCAACCTTTTCTCCAGTTGGAAGCTTGTTCTTAGCTTCCCTTAATATGCAAACTATCAAGAGACGTTGCTCTGATTAACCTGCAGTCACAGTGAGGCGGCTACACACTGAAGCAGCAACGCTGAATAGAAATAAAACCCCTCTGACCATTGTTCGGTTCACCTGGGCTTGGGAATCCTTCTGAATCTGCCTGCGAGTGCTTTAGGGTGAGTCTAAAGAGTGCAGGGCTCATGTTTTGTGCAGCACTTTCCTCACATAGAGTATATGTGCAAATGAGGAGATAAATGTGTTTAAAGACACCGTTTCTACAGCCACTGAGTTAGTGTATCGGCCTAATTCAGCCTATTCTTTTCCTGAAACCAGATTTACAACTTTGTTAATAAAGCTTTGCATAAGACACAGTGCTTAAATATACAACCAGCTAAAGCAATGTTTTTTTTTAAATTAGTTCTTTAAAACATATTTTATTCATCATGAGAAAACTGGGCAGAGCAGGTTCTTACACCGAGCAGCCAAGTGTTGGATGTGTGGCCAAAAGATGTAACAACCGACTTAGATAAGATGCTTTTATTTGTATTCCTTTAGAGTTATATTTCCTTTTAAGCGGGTAAGTTTAACTGAAGACTTAGCAGCAGCTTAGCAAATCTCTTGGACAAACAGGACCAAACAAAGCCACTCAGAACAGAATTATAGCTTCAACTCCGTCTTAAAAAGGCCTTCTTGTCCTATGTTTAGAGTTCTACAGTGACTTTGTTGTGCCAGTATGTCATTGCACCAAAGCCAAACATGTCTCGGCCCATACATCCACTTCCCTCAAGTGTCCTGCCAGTGTCTTAAATTACAGACTAAGCCAGAGAGGGAAACAACATGCTGTTAACAAACATACTATAAGCATCAAATTATGAGTGTGGAACTGGTTCCACAAAGCTTCATGGATCATGAAAGCACGATGGTGACATTCAGATTCATTTAGTCATTATTAATGTCTGCTTTGGAATTAGTCCAACTGAGCCATGCGGTTGTAAAGAATCTTTATACCTGTTTTAATTCTCTATACTTTTCATCTTACTGATATACATTTTCTGTAATCTGCTTGGGTTAACAACAAAGAAATGTACAGATTAGGAAGCCCAAAGCCTGAAGAAGGTCAGAGTTACAACATAATCCAGCAAATAAATCTTTCTCTGACTCAAAATTTCTGATTTATCTCCTTAGGGCTAAGAGATGCAGGAGATGAAACTGTGGTGCCAAAATCCCTGATTTATTACACTGCAAATTAATATCTGAACTAGAGAGAGAAGAACAAACACTCCGCATAACCAAAGAAAACTCCTTTAAATCTCTCTAAAATACGCTTAACAACAGGTGCAGCACAAAAAACAGTTTTCTTGTTTACAGTTATTATTACCTTAGAACTAGACTCTGCTTTTAAAGTAGGAGTGAGCATTTATCATATCCTTTATTGTTATAATAAATTTCTACTCATGATAACTTTATTCATTGTCTAAACAATAAATTCAAATTATTGATGATAAAAACTCAGAAAATGGGTAAATTCTGAATTTTATTTTTTATCATATTTCTTCTTCCATGTTTTTTTCCATAACTGCATTGAAAGTTTTTGAAGAATATGATTAAATGTGGCTGCTATGGGATGTTTAGCCAAATAAATTACACCTCTTTATCTAACTGGTGTCCTGAAGAAGCCTAGTTTAAATGTATATATGTATATATATGTTTAAATGTATATTTATTTCTTCCAGCAGTTGTGTTTGTCATTATGGGGCTTTGTTTGCTGTGGCATTCACAGCTATACAGTTATCCAAGAACATATCCAAGTGTTTTATTGTCAATTTTATCGTTTATTATCATGCTAATAACACAGAATATCGTGATAAGATTTTAAGGCTGAAGGAACTATAAAAACAATGGATCAAGTGGAAATCAGGGCCGATAAAAAGCATATAACAGGAACCCTGTTGCCCATGAACAAACCAGTCTATAATGGGATTGCTGTAAAGTCATTGCAGTCAATGCATCCAGTCTTACATCAGCCGCTGTGAGATACTTGGAAGAGTGATGCAACATCTAATTCATATTAGGCATGAAGTCCAACAGAAGCTTCATTAAGTGTCAAAAAGCACATCAAAGGTAATAATCCATCGTATAGTCCACTGTTTGATCCTTTAGATGGATAATTATTCTCATTTTCAGGTGCTTAACAGGGTGAAAGTGAATCTGGATTACAGCACATACACTGGAAACGTTCATTTACATGGCCATGAAACTTTAAATGCTTATTTAAATCATTATTGTCTTAGGTCTTTTTCTATGCATGAATCATGATTCACTCAGGGTTATTTGTAACATCTACAGTTAACGCCTACTTTGTACAATGCTATGTTTTAAAATACTGATAATTAAATTATGCTCTAACTACTGCACCAGGGATTTTAGATTAAATAAAAGCTGTAAACTAATATAGCTGGTAAATTAGCCAAGTACTTTCCTATTATTCATCCAACTGTCCGACAAATTTTGAGCAAATAAATAAATAAACAAATTTGGTGTGTTTTCATTGACTGTGTTGTTGTCTGGTAAGTTGCAATAAGTCAGCTAGTATTTGATGTCTGGAGATGTAGAGAAAATGGAAATATCTGGGAAGACAACGGCAGAAACATCTGATCAAGGATAACTGTTGGTTTTCTGTTTTATTCTTCTGATAATCCAAAAACCACCTTAAGCAAACAGTAAAACCAACTGGAAAATTAAGTTATTTTGAACGTTGTTGTTTTCATCAACCTTTTCAAATGCCATCATTATAAATGGGCATCAGAAACGTGGACGGAGACACGGCTGCTGATCACTGATGGGCAAAATGATTTCAGGTCTTGTGACGTTGATGTTTTTTTAATGAATACTGTGACACGGCGCTTCCTTTAATCTAAATGTTACTCTAAAGCCCACAGTAACTGCTTGTACAGGTCGCAGTGGCTGCCTACAGCAACACCCTGAATAGACTACTGCCTGTCAAAGAGTTTGTTATATAATTACCCCCCAAACAAACATTGCATTCCCTACCTCCTGGGAATATGAACATTGCTTACATTGATATAGGATATATTGTCTAGGCTTAGTTCAGTGTGATGCTCCTGTTATATCTAACCGTTATTCAACTAACTACGTCTCTTCAGTTGCTGCATAGAGTATCTCCTGATCCTAAAGATCTACCTACATGTAGATCTTGATGCCAGGTGCTGTACTCTCTAACTTTAGAAGCAGACCATCTTGAAGCTCCTACTTCAAATGTTGCTGCAGTTTTTACCTTAGCAGTTTGTTGGATCTCTGTGTTTAATATTGTCTTCTAAAATGAAAGTAATACCATCATTGTAATTCACTGTGAAACTGATCTGCAAAAATGATCTGTAAAAAGCTGCAATTTTCAACGCATAAACAAAAAAAAAAAGAGAAATTAACTCCAGAGAGATGTGATGGTTTTTGATGTTAAACAATAGCCAGTGATGCATGGTGTCCTCTTTAAAAGCCAAACGATTAACAGAAGTTACTCCACACAAAAAAAGAAGTCAAAAATTTTTAATATTTTTAGTTTTAATTGATTCTACAAAAGTATTTCTTTCATTCCAAGCTTAAAATCTTATAGAAAGAGCAGAAAGATGTTTATGAGGCTCTCTAACTGGTATGTGTGTTGGAAGATTGTGTCTTTGATGAACATGCACTGTTTGACCAGTAGGTGGCCGACCCACCAGTTAAACAAAGTGGCTTTTTACTATTAAGTTTGACATTCATACAAGGAAATATCTTTGATTCTATCCTCTTACCAGCAAGAGTTTGACTGGTGAAAATCATAGGAAGATTTCAGTTTAAAAAGGATCTGGAGGCAAATCTAAAAAGTGATACATTTCTTATTTTATGTGATTTATTTTAACAAGCCGGATGCTTACTATGCTGGAATGCATTGCTCCTTTTTGCAGCAAGGCAAAAACTTTTCATTCATGAGCCAAAAGGTTACCATGACACGTTCATAATAAACAAGAGTCCAAGTCAAGACTAAAAACATGTGGAGGCTTTGAAAGTTTATTGCATTTAAGAAAATGACCGTTCAAGATCGGAGCAGTAGATTTAGATCTTCCTGCTTAAATCAGTCAGTCAGTCATCCATTTATAAAGGGGAATCATTTGACAGCACAGTGTTTAGATTGAGGATTAAGGGCATACCTCTCCATAAGGTCTCAATCCAAAGACTTTTACTTTGACAGGCCCCTGATGCCTTCCTCTTTCACCCTCTTTCACTAATATTATTTTTTCATTAATGAGTGAGGGTCTAAACAGCGCAGTGTTTGTTTGCACTCAGCTCTGCTTCTCCAGAACCAAACTTAAAGGTCAGAGTCAGAGGGTTTAAAAACAGCTAAGAACCCCAAGTTCTCAGAAAACAGTTCAAAGGTGGAGTAAAAAGACTGACGAGCAAGACGCGTTTTTCTGCTAATGCTTCAATATTGGAAAACATACCTAATAATGGAAAAAAATGGTGATATAAGAAGAAAAATGTCTAAACTCACTGTTTCTCTTCTCCCTCTGATGGGTTAGAGTCCTGCTCCTTGGGCATGTGTTCCATTCACCTCAATTCCATCCAGCAGCCAATCATGAGAGACTGAGGCAAGCCCCGCCCTCCGAAGCACGCTTGTCATTCGACGGTCCGGAGGGGTCTGTCAGTAAAATGTAGCAGAGTCCCGTCCCTGGAGTACCTGGGAGGGTGGCAGCAGACGGTGGTGAGCAGGGGGTCGACCCCCAGAAGGTTTGCAGTCAGTTCTAAAGCTTTAGGACACAAATTGGGTGGGGGGATCCACAGGGGTAGATCTGCTGGCCCTGAAGCCAGGGCTGGAGGTGGATGTTGCTCTTAGGTAGACAGCGGAAAAAACGGGATCCACCCTGCAACAGAACAACGAAGATTATAGTCAACCTAAAATAAAGGGCAACAGAAACTACCAAAAAATGTATCATTCATAATTATTTAAAACTAAATAACTGTTGACTCTTTGTTTCATGGCCGGTATGCTTACGTTTTAAAAATGTACCAAATTTTCCACTTGAAATGGAAGATTTTTTCTAAGTTGTCAGCTGATAATGCCAAAATAACTTCATAAGATTAACAGACAATTAAAAAATCCAAACAACTTGGTGGCTTTGGCCTGTTCATTGAAACTAAGGCGACCGTTTGTACACATAGCAAAGAGTCCCTGCTTGGAAGCCATGAAAACAAAACCATTCAGGAGCATCAAGCTACACTCTGAAAAGAGGAAGCAAGAAAACGAAAAAAAATATTTGATCAAACAAAAAGTCGACTCTCATATTTTGAGCTGATATAAGGTGTTAAACGAAACATTCACATGCAAACATCCACCTTTCTGCTCTTTGCACGAGTGGCTGAAGTTATCATGCAAAAGATCGAATACATTGTTCAGGGAATTAATAGTAAACTGGGGAGCTCAGATCTTCAACATTTGAGTTAAAACAATTATAACAAAGTTTTTAACAAAGAAGTAAAATCCTGAGATCCATCGTTGTCTCTATGACTCAGTGCTTTTATGCCAGAGCATCTGAGACCTCACCAAAATGACATTGTGCTGCTTTTTTTGTTGTTGTCCTATCTCATCGACTGGAATACATCAGAACAAACATCTTAATTTTATTTAAAATTATTCCAACCTATCAAGAACTGTTAATGTGCTAAAAACATCACGCTGATGATTGCAAAGAAACAAAACAAACAGAAAAATCAAACATTGAAAATACAATCCTGATCAACAGAAACTTTCTTCAAAGCTCTCTGAAAACACGTCATTGCAGAAATAAACCACAGTGCAAGTGAGAAAGCAACACCTTTACCACATGTTGTGCCTTCACGGTCTAATGCGCCAAAGCCTGCAAGCAAATCTCATATTTCATCTCTCACAGCAGGAACCTGGTCAGATGAGACTGATTTTAGCTTGAGCACTCAGCAGAAGAAGGATTCCTCTGAGTCACACAGCAAATCTATAGTGACAGGAGTAAATACGGTGGCCTGCAGGTTGTAATGCCCCTTCAGCTGTTACTTCTACAACTGACTAGTGTCTTAAAGTGGAATGCTTAAGGAATATCCCACCATACTGATGTTAAAGCAGTTAGTGTGACCAAAGTAATTTCTATACACGTACTTGGAGTGTCTTCCTGCATAAGCCTCCTGTTTTTTTTTTCCTATGACAGGTTTATTCGTTCCCATGTTAATCCCTCGGTTCAGTGTCTTTCTAATCCTGAACAGTGAGGGAACGGCCAGGATGCTGACCTCTGACAGAATGGATATCATTAATTCATGTGCCATTCAAACTGATTTTTCTGCAGCTTTATCTATTTATGTTTTCCCGGGACAGCATCTCACCGTGCAAAAGGGAGATATTTAGCAATGACTGATACGGAAATATTTTATGACAAAGCAATTTAAGAACAATGTAGTATTTTAGTAAAAACAAGTTATTAGTTATTATTAAAGTCATTAGGTATTGAAGTTGAGTGGAGGGTCCCTATGAACTGCAACCTAACTGTCCTCCAGGGTTAAAGTAAAGGTTTGGGTAAAGATGAAAATGTTGAATAGCAAAAGGACGAAGGCAGAAAATCAAACCTGAACTGTTGAGACTGTCTGGATTTTGTATTGATGAGTCAAACTATTTAACTTGAAAGAAAGCTGTTTTACTAAAAAACAAAATTCATTAAATCATAGACAGATCTGTCTTTTTCAGAGGCCTGTTATTCTTTACCTTCCCCTTTCTTTTATTTCAAAATGAGCCATCTGCCATGTAAAATCTCATACCCGTCCTTTTTGTATCCTCCTCTGGGATGTTTCTTAGACCCAAATGAATTACAGCAAATACAGTATTCTTCCTCTCTGGCAGGTCTGAGGGAATGAATGAACCTTTTGAGGCGGGTTTATTTTGGGTTCCTGCTTCTGCATCACCTTCGATTTCTACTGGTAAGAAGATAATAACATGTAAATACTTGTGCCAGAGCTGCAAATCATGAAAAATCCAATCCAGACAATGTAATTACAGAGCTGTAATAAAAGACTTCCACCAGAGGGGTTCAAAAATGTTAAGCTTTCTTAAGGATGATTAATCACATTTCTTATATCCCATCAATGTTTTTTTTAGCCTACGCTTTTTCAAGATAACACTAATTTGTTTTCTGTGTTTTTAAACAGAGTGACCCTCCACAGCTCAAATTTTCAACAACCTTTTTTTTCTCCTTAAGAACCACATTAAATAAAATCCTAAGTCAGTTTGTATTAAATAGAAACTGAATGAATCAGTCCAATCATTTAAGTGATTTTATTAGATTAATAAAAAGCATGTGTTGCTTGTTTGCAGAGATTGAATTAGTGCTATATAAAAACACAGAATTGAGTTAAATTGTTTGAATATTAAGACTAAGATTCATGCAAATTCTTGGTTTTGATGGATTGGAATAGGAGAAGAAACCAGATTGTTTATTATTTCACCTGGAGATGATCAGAGTCAAACATTTAAAATGTTCTGCAATTAAATTTTAGCCAATCAACGGATTCATCTCTATTTATATATAACCTTTTAAAATATCCAATCAACCTTTTCATGTTTTTCCTTGCATCAGTCTCAGCTGTATGTTTTTATTAAAAGTCTGATGTTATCTCTTATCTTTTAGCCTCGTCTTCTACCTCTAAATCAGTCTGAGCAATAGTAGTATTCTAAGGTTTTTGCATACGTTTCGTAAATTTTTTTTTAAATCAATCTTGAGTCCATCGCTACAGAAAAGGTTGGTTTTGGATTTCAACAATGCAGTAAATCCTTGCTTTATCTTGCAAGTATTATGCAGGTAAATAACAACCAGAAGAATGAGCAAAAGCATCCACTTCTGCAGCTTTAAGGGTAAAAATGACCTCCAACATGAGCATGAACACATATTTTTGCTGGTTAACCACAATGGATATCCGTAGAGGCTTGATGTTGAGGCTCTAGGACCCAAGAACGACCCAGAGTGACAGGGAGGGTGAAGGCAACCCGCTAATGGAGTGTCCTTTATCAAACGGCTTCTCTCTGTCACATCAACGTCCGCCACGAGCAGAACCAGCCTCACTTTGTGTTTTTCTGGCCCAAACAATTAGTTGTTGAACAAACTGAGACGATAGGGGCAGTAGGAAAAAAAATGGAGGTATTGTTTATTCAGAAGTTGTAATTTAAGTTAGACATTTAAAACAGTATTAGTTCAAAATAGCTAAAGATGTTTCGATCTTTTTAAGTAACACATTTTATAACCTCACAGCTTCTATGTTGATCTCCATTAAAAGTCAGGAAACTATGAACCTGATTTGAGATGAACCAAGAAAATATCTGGTGACCAGAATCGATGCCAGTTTTTACATTAGACTGGTTCTGATCACCGCTGCACTGATCAGAACCTGAAATATTCAACTTAGAACATTTATCTTCCTAAAAACATCATCAGATCAAACTGACAGTAATCCTCAAAGTGGAAGTTGTCACTGAGAACAGCACTTATTCTCTGTATTTGTAAAATGTTTTAAAATCAAGTCAAAGTATATCTAAAAAAAACAAAGCAAAAAAAATAACTACTGGCTAAATGGGTCAACAAGTTTTATGAAGGAGCTTTTAAAGGTTTTTAAACGCTGCAATTTCAAAACTACAATCATTTTCTGCCGTTTTGGGGGTTGCATCACTTTAACTGCTAATTTATCAGCCATTTATTTCTAATCTCAACACACGAAACAGATACAGATAAAGGGGCTCTGGCCAGATGAAACCATATACTATGGTTTGGATGAAATGAAAAAAGTGGTTAAAAACTTGACAGCATATCACTCTGAATACACCATCCTAAAACAGTGAGTTGTTGTTTTCAGCAGCGCCCAGAAAAGCTGCTCAAAGTTGGTGGTGGGAAGATAGATGGAGCTAACATCTTATTTTGGGATTTTTTTTTTTTACCTGCACAAGACTTCCAGCAGAAATTGACTCTAAACATGGAGCTAGAACTACTGATCAAGCATATTCCAGCATTAGAGCGGCCTAGTCAAAGTAAAGATGTACATCAAATTGAGAATTGATCAACATCCAGGTAAGCTCTCCATCCAATCTAACTCGAGTTTGAGCTGTTTTGCTAAACAGCAGAAGCAAAACTTTTAGCGATTAATAAAATCATGTTTTCAGTAGAATAAAAATGAGAGGTTTGAGCTGCAACTTGACAAAGTCGCAGCATGTGAATAGTTTTTCAAAACAAGTAAAACCTCAAAGGAACACAGTGCATCCTTGCTCAGCCTGAAACATTGATCTTGTGAAGATAACCTTTGTTAGACTCCACAGCCCAGCAACAGACATGGGGTCAGCAACCTCGGCTCACATAGCTGACCTGACTAATTAGAGGTTAAGTGAAAGGGCAGGACATGGCAGCGTAGAGCTGAGAGACGTGGTGAAGGTCCTCTGGTTATAGAGAGGGACTACAGTGAAGAGGGGGTTCTCTAGCATTGCTCTAGCAAGTCCGGATAAAGTGGCAATCTCTGTGCACTCTTGTTTGGAAGGATAGTCTTGTGTTATTGATGTGTGCAGGTTGGTTTTTGAATAAACACCAGTTTAGATTACGTCTGAATGAGTCCAAGTTAAAGATTCAGGGTTAATGCTTAGAATCAAACATGCAGTGATGTAATAAAAGAAAATAAACAATCACAACTAAAGCTGTTTCGAATGAGCCATCATTTCACCTGTATTTTTGTTTGCTTTTTTAAATCAGTTAAGCTAAGAATTTTAATCTAAGGAATCCAACAACAAATCTAAGCACGTGTCCTTTTCTGTTAAGCAGTTTTCTCTTTAATTGCAAGTCAGCAGCAACAGACCATTAACTAGCACTAAAACCAACAAGAATTCATTCATTTCTATGACCGACACCCCCCCCCCCCCCAAAAAAAAGAAAAAAAAAAACTACAACAATTTTTGTCCTTTAGCTAAAGCTGTAATCCTCCCCAAATTATGCTTTTAATTTAACTCAAACTTTTTATTCTCAGGTGTTCAAATGACCTTGTAAACTGAGCTTCTTATTTCATGTGTGCAATAAAATAAAATATAAGAATAAATAAATAAAAATATGATACTGATAGAAAAAAAGCTTTAATTTGAAGCAAATAAATGATCAAATATACTTTGTCATTATGCAGGCAGATGAATTAACAGATGAATTCTACTAATGTGTTTTACACATGAAAATTCATCAAGGACCAATTAAAATATGATGATATAATATATCATCATATTACAGATTTACAGTAAACAGCATTTAAATCTCAACAATTCACATCATAATGGGCCCAAACACCAGATGTGCTGTCAGCTTGAAAGTTGGCACCCAGCAAATTTTTAGCCTTCAGTACAAACATTTTTCTGATACTATCACAAACATTCAAGTTGTAAAATGAATATAATCTGGGCAAATTACTCAAAAATAGCTTTAATTCAATAAAAAATAACATAATAATACTATTTGTAATAGATAAATGCAACAAAGCAGCAAAAAGTAGCACATTTGAATTGTCAGAAATATCTCCAATTATGATAGAAATGTAGTTACAGCAAACAAATGTTTTGTTTATGACTTCAGTTTAGGATCATTAGTGCAGAACACATCAGCATTCTGAACACAATGCATTATGTTTTCTATTCTTTCTATTATTTCATTAAGTTTCATGTAACAGGCCTAAGTAGGTATTGGATGACTGGGAAGTGGTAAAAAAATTTTTTATCGATTTCTAAGCTCCATGACTTCTATAACCAGAATTAAAATTCAGAAGTTACCCAACAAATAAATAGAGTCCCCCTCTTGGAAACACAGCTAATACATGTTAAGCATCTCAAATATCTGACCTTTACTGGAGTGTGGAAGGAAAAGCCCATTAATTTGGTCTAGTCAAAGGCCAGACCTAAATCCAGCTGAAAATAGGTTTAGAGACACAGTCTCTAAATCCAGAGTGACTGAGCTTGAATTTGTTTTACAACAAATGAAGAAAAAAACCCTTAAAGACCTTCAGATGTAACAGTAATAAAAGGTGCTACAATAAAGTATTAAGATTTAATTTATTGTGACAATAATATCCCTAAATCATGATGTGTACAAAGCAAATTAAAAAAAAGCATTGGGATCATTGCTTTTACAAATGTTTCTACAACTGATCCCATTAAATTAGCAATTAGTATCAATATCTTTATAAACAGTTACGCTGTTTAGCAGTAAAACTGTACTGCTTGATGTTACTTATTCAGTATTTATGTTTGACTGCAGAGATGAAAAGTGACACCCATAAAATTTATTGCCAAAAAATAAGAACAGAGTAGATTTTAGGATCACTTTCATGAAGTCCCACAGCAAATACCAGAAATATTTTGATGAACACATGTTGATATGAATAAACTAAGCTCATCATTTAGTAAAAGAACATAATTAAAAATAATACTTTAACCCCACTGTAAAAATTAGACTCTATTTCATACATCACACCAAATCCAAAGAAAATGCACTGAAATTTGTGGTTGCATAGCAACAGCTAATAATGGTTAAAAGATTGAAGTAAAAGGAAAAAAAAGGCCGAATGCTCTTAGTTGTTCGCAGGACTTGGCTTTCTTCAGCACCTTGGCTCTGAGCAATCTCACTCTGTGAGGTCTGCAAGAACTTTAGAAAAATCTCTTTAAAAAGTATGTTTTTAAACTGGCTGATTTACTTTCTATTTTATTTGTTTGTTAGTTGTTAACAGTTTTATGTGCCTTTGGTTTCTAAAGTGCTTTAAATGATGATGAGGAGGATTTGGAGGAAGTGTTTTGTGATGCCAGATGTTTCATTTCTGTTTGTTACACAACAGTGGCAGGAATCCAGCGACAGATGACTAAAAAGGAGACCTCAAATCAGCCTCACCAAGATATAACCACCAGATAACCAGAAAACAGCTCTTATTTATGATTCCACTCTTAATTTATTCAAAAAAAAGCAAACATTGGGGACGTAACTGCTTCACATTTCACGCCAAGACTTACGTCCGTTTCCTTAAAAACACCTTTAAAACTGGGTTAAGGTAACATAATGCTGCAGTGCAGCTCAGTGTCGAACGGTGTCAGGTGCCAAACGTAACGCCCCTGTCCTTTTATTTGGTAACATGAGTGCTGCTATCTCAGTTCAAACTCTAAGCACTTTTCTTATCAACACTGAAATTTGTTGCTTTCTTTGTTGGTAGATTCAACATCTTCCTTCCCTACATATAAATAATCTATCTTTAACAGGTTATTGCTTCAGTTTGTGAGTTTTTGCTGCCCAATAAAAATTCTAACAAGTGTTTTGAGAAAGTGAGACGAAAGTGAGAGAGTCAGGAAAAAGTCACAATAATAGGAATTTATGTCTATATTATGGGAAAAGCAAAGTTTATCTCTTCAAACAGGAACAAACTGAGGTGAGCAATGTCTCAACCACAGTTCATGGTTCATTAATACTGTTACTGCACCACCACAACTATAACTGATGCTATTTTATACACTTCAGTTATTGAACTGAATTCAGTCAAATTCAGTTTTTATAAAACTACATTACTGTATTTATATAAGGAGGCCTAATAAGCTGCATTGAGTCACTGAAACCTAAAAAATGAATTCTACCTCTAATAAAATGTCAATGATAGTAATATCCTTATAGGCTAAAGTGCAGGAAGCTCTTCCTGATTCTTTGCTCTCTACAACTTTATGAGGCAGATTCAAAGTGTTTACAGGAACTGTTTACCACATTATAAGAACAGTAAAATCCAATACTTTGATCACATTGTATTTTAATTCATGTAGAAAATGTGTTGTTAGGTTGATTTTTTTATGTCTGCTGATCCTGTCTGATTGTATTATTTTTCCAAACATTTAAATCGTTTCTAACAATCTTTTAAACCAACAGTCATTCAACGTTTAAACTCTGACTGTGTTACTGTATTATCTTTTTACTCTCTTTCTGTGCTTATTATTATTAATTTCGGTCCAAAGCTCCCTGTCACATTTATTTGTTACGTTTCTTTTCTTGCTATTTGTCTCCAGTACTGCTCAAACGAATTCCCCCTGGTTGGTCTAAATCTAAATGTAAAATAATCCGATTTTTTTCTCTATCAAACTTCCTTTGTTTTCTTTTTTTTTTTTAACTAATCCTATTTGTTTTTTGTATTTTTCCCATTTCAATCCTGTACCAACAACCACTGAGGGCACTCAGAGTAAAGCGGATTTTCTCCATGAGGCATTTTTCTTCATCCAGGTCAATAAGCATATGAGCACAATACATGTGCATTCTGATCTTAAACAGTAGATTTTTTTTCTTTGTGTCCTTAAAGTGCTAATTTAACCTAATTTAACGTTACGGCATGAACTGAAAACATATTTTAGAGCATGAACCATTTCCCTTGCAATTCAGTCACAACTTTTTGTTGGTCTATCACATCAAATCCCAGCAAAATCACCTTCGAACCAGCGTTGGATCCAACATGTAAGAGTTTCTCTTTGACTTTGAGATGTGATTAAATTCAGCGCCACAAAACCTGAATGACATCAAAAACTGCATATTTACTAATAATACAACAAAATACATTTAAAGGCATAAATCAGTAATGAAAGAGGAAAATAAAACAATCTGCCTTCTTCCTCTCAGTTCCACTTCCTTTTTCCTCTGATTCCTTCCCTTTCCTCCCTTCGTATGGAAAGACAAACGAAGGCGCTGCCAGGAATGTGACCAGCTTAGCAAAACAAATCCTGCTCACCTCTTTTACTTTCTTTTCACCCAGCAGTTGCTTTTTGTCTCCTTAAGGTGGATCCAAGAGCTCCCGCTGAAACCTCTTAAAGGCTGAAATGTGGAGATTTATTTTAAATGGAGCAGACTGACAGCAGGAGGATGTTTATTTATTTTTTTTTAAACACCAGCCAAGACAAACAAAAACTCACCTGCTCTTTAAAAGCCCTCCTTAAATAAAAACGCAACCTGAGTAAAACTGCTATAAGCTGGATGTTTTATTGCTTTACAGACGACACAAGGATGGAGCGATATGTCACAGTAATTGCAGAAATAAAAGAGAATATCTCTACTGGAGAGTTACAAATAAAACCTGACAGCCTGCATCTGTCTCCTAACTGAACTAATAAATTTAACTCCTTTGTACTTTAATAAAGGCTTTTATTGGAACATCCTAAATGTATTAAAAATAAATAAATATAAAGCAGCATATTCATTCTTGTTGAAATAATGTATATAATCACATAAAGTACAGGTGGAATGTGCTTTGGAGGAGTTAGACTTTGAGCTCGGCTGGTTGTATTTGGTGTTTATCTATTTTTTTTTTAGTGTTATCTCATTGGTTCTGGCCTCAGCTGTCATCAAATCCCAGCAATTTATACTATAAGTCCATAAAACTAAGTCTGTGGCATCACTTCTCCAAAAATGATCCACAGCATGATGCTGCCACCATCATGTTCTACCATGGGAACCGTTTTTTTATGCTAATATATGCATCATCCATGCATCCTTACTATTACTATTTTCTGACAGATTTATTGATAAATAAAGAGAAAAAGTACCAGGCAGACATATACGATGCTAAAGGGTTAATCCACAAAAGTTGTTTTTTTACACTTTATTAAACTAAAACAACACAACAGGAAGCTATGAATAGAATAAAATATGTGAAACACTAACAATCCCCCACGAAATATGTAAAACTATCATTTAAAGAGAGGGTATGTCGCTCTGACATACTGTCGGCCTTTTAATGAAGTGGACAGTAACTGCTATAGTGCTCTGTTTTCAGTGTAATCCAAGAATCAGTGGTGCAGTCATGGTTTGTGCAGTTAGCTGTGCCTTTAGAGGTTATAGTTACTCTCTAAGCAAAGTTAAAACCTGACTCCATGAAGTGCATTAACTTGCTAAAGCCCTAACAATCAGCTATGCTAATTGGTATCGTGTCTTTTTCTATTATTCTACAAATGTGTTGCGTAATGCTGATCACTTTTCTGTCATCACAACTTCGTCATTTTTTGGTAGAGAGGCTGACGCTGCTTTACTGATAGCGTTGGTGAATGTTTACATCTGCAAAGATAACCACAACAAGTGCATTCTGCACTTTCATCTCCAGTGTGAAACAATCCTCCACACACACTGATTGGATCGTTTCACACACAATGATTATTTCTCTTAAAACTATCAGTGTTGCTGTGCTTAAGGATAAACAGCTCCGCCCTCGTCTAGATGGCAGCAACACTAGAACACACAAGAAAGATCCGTCTAAGTGAATTACTGGTAGTTTTACTCACTGTTTGACAGTTAATCATAAGTTAATTATTTGTTAACATTCCTGAAAGAAAATAATGGAAAATGAATGGAAGTCAATGCAAAGTCTTGGTAAAGTTAGAAGCTTTCTCCCTCAGAGGCAGTAAAGTTAACGCTCCTAAAAACATGTGATGCACAAAAGAATAGTTGGAAAATGCTTAGTGTGCCTCCATATAACCAACCTTTTGAAACTCAACACGTCCACACATGTTGAGATTAAAAGAAAAATCCTGTTTTGCTTTAGTTCACAAAATAATCTGTTCTTCCAGATGGGCGAACTTGTTGGAAATAAGATCTTTCATGATACAAATCTTAATTTTGAGCTAATTGAATTTGGAAACAAAGAGGTGATTGTAGTTCCTCCAACATCTACATTTGTGAGGCACAGGTAAACTAAACAGAGCATTTCTAAACAAAACCTTCATGTTTGTCAAACTGTGTTTTTCCCACTCCCATCTGGATGACAGCTGAAACGGAGCCACGCAGCTTTTGTGGCTTGATTCTGTCAGCATTTGTTGCCTTTGAATTTAATTATCCTTCATTCTACATGCCAAAGACAAACTCGATGTATGCAACAGCTGTTTAGCTTTGGCTATATTCCTTGTTATTTTGCATATCTTATCCAGTTCAGTAAATAATCTTTTCAGAATTTATCATACGTTTTTGCACCTGGCTTGGATTCAGGCACCAGCTGCACCTCTAACAACACAAACCAACTGGAGGCAGGCATATAAACCAGAGTATAAATAAAATCAGATGAAAATGTGCAGATCATCAAGCAAGAAAACAAAGCTTGTACAAACTGATGGATCCGAGATGGAAAAAAACCATCAAACTGCAGCCCTTCTTTACAGAGCAATTGCTGTTCCAGTGGATAAAAATGTGACGGATTACTACTTTAAAGTTGCTAAACAGACAACCATCAGAGCAAAACTCTCATTCTTAGAGAAAAGGACATTTAACCAGATTAAATAAAAAAAAGTACTCTGCAGCGCTCTAATTTCCAGAGGTTAGAACATTAACACATGAAGGAGGTAGCATCATGCTGAGGGTCTGTTTCACTGTCACTGAAGAAAATATCTAGAGGATAGAGAAATTAAGGACAACTACTTCTTGATTTGTCAACTTTACCTTAAAACAACAACTAGATGGACTAAAGTTGGACTCAACCAGATGTCAACAGGACAATGATCCAAAGCATAAAGCCTCTAGTTTACCCAACCTCAAGCAATAACTTTAAATTAAGTTTACAATGTTTGATAAGAAGAGTGGTCAAATATGCGAGCAAAGTTATGCAAGAAGCTTGTTAGCAGCCACAGAAAAAAGATGTGTAAACACAAACTCTTAGTAAGGGGATGTGTTTCTTTCATTAATAGCCAGAAACAATCTAACTAAATCCTAAATGAAAATCGATCCTCTGCATCTAATCTTTATTTTTAAAACTCGCTGAAGTTCTTGTGTCATTAGAGCATCCTGAAAAGGATCAGTTTTAATTCATCACTGAAAAGTTATTAATTGATCCAAGGTGTGTATGACGTGTTTGCTGGTGGTGGGCGGACGTAGCCTTCAGACCAGCATAGTACACTCGAAGGTGGAAACTACAGACACCCACCAGATGGGTTACTGTTAAATCTTTCTACACTGCACTAAAGTATCAGGGGAACCATTTTCTGCATGCCTGTGCTCTGAATTATAACATCCCGCGGTAGCTTTGTAAACAGAAGATTCCTGTGAGAAAATGCTTTCCACAGCACAGACTCCATCAACTTTGCTCATTCTGGGAGGAGCATTTCAATAGATTCTGCTGTTTGGAACTTGTAAAACAAATCAGAAACCTTCTTCACATCCTCCGAATGATCTGAGTTTAGCTTGTGAGGCTTTTTTGAGATGTACTCGATGTACACATTACACCTCTGAGTCCCTCCATTCATCCCCACGTCTCAGACACCTTTGTAATGAGCAATAAAATGCGTACTGTAAAAAGAGCACAGACACACACATGCAAAAACTCACTAAGGACCATAAGCTCATTTCTTACATATGCCCTCCCTTCCACCATTACCTCCCACCCACTGTGTAATGAAGCCTATGAGGCCTCTTGTGGCCCCTGAGCACAACAGGGCCATAACAACACCCACATCACACCTCGGTCCTTTTCTGGCTACAAGCAACACAGTCAGTGAAAGGAGAGAAGGTGGTAAAAGGGGAGGAGAACTAACTGGGGCCAAAAAGGTAGGGCCAATGTGCTGGAAGGTGATTTTCTTGGCAGAGAATTGCGTTCGGGAAGGGGCCCGGATTACTGACCGGCTCCCCCCGGAACGTCTGTGTGGTCCTGGTTCTGATTAGTTCCAAACCCTCTGTCATAGAAAGGCATGCACAGGGGCGTAGGGGCACAGATGCCCACTGGAGTGCTTAAATTTTAAACACACACACTTTAAATCAGGTGGTGTGCACATGTGGGGCACACTCCTCAACGTTCAGATCTGCTCTTGCTTTCCTCAAAGAGAAATCTGACGGGTTTTGGATCTTTGATGACAGAAAGCAAAAAGAGCCAAAAATCTCTCCCAATGCACCATTTTTTATATGCAAACAGCCCTGAGGAAAATTCCCTTTTTTTCTGTCACAGGATTTTCTTGAAGCTCACAACACAAAAGAACAAAAGCCTCAGATTCAGCAGTGTTTTCTGATTGTGTTTATACATCTGTATTTCTCAAAAATATAACAAAGCAAAAAAACAAAAATGATCTTATATTCGATTAAGGCTTGTTCTTAAAATCCAACATTAGTTTTCTTCTGTCACCTGTGGAATATTGCCAAAATGAAAAAAAAAATCCTGCCATATAGAGATGCAGAAATACTAGCCCAAACATTTATTACTTCCAGGCTGGACTATAGTAAGTCTTTACTATATGGATGTCTAAAAAATACAGTTCAAAGCCTTCAGCTCATGCAGAATACTGCAGTTCTGTAAAGACCTTGTGTTTCTCTTATTTTAGCTTCCTTCCATTAGCTTTCTGCTAAATCTACTGATAGTGGAGCTTTTAACTCCACACTCAAGTCCTTCTAGTGTTTCCTATAGTTTCAAAAAGTAGAATTGGAGGCAGATCTTGCAGTTTTCAGGCTCCTCTCCTGTGGAACCAACCTTGAATCTTTTCTTTTTAAACAAGCTTAGAGTTAGAATGGTTTTGGTTATCCCTAGCTATCTCTGTAGTTAAGCTTTTATAAGCTTAGGCTGTCGGATGACATGAAGACCACTTTTCCTCACTTTGATAAGTTCAACTTTTCTCCAGTATTTTTTTTGCACTTTTACATAAAAAACAATACTGTCCAGAACTGGAACAAAAGTCGTATCTATTGAAATAGTTTCAGAATTGTAGTGTTTCATATAGTTTTCCTTTCCTCGTTGCATTGAGTCGGCTCAGGATTCTGCAAGAAAAGCAGAAAAGGATCTACTGCTCTACGAAATTATTTCTCCACACTTTCTCCACCATAATGGATAAATCAATGGGAATATTTTAATCTTATAAGCTTTAAATAGAAAGTGAAGGCTTTACTAGATTTACTTTAGTCTTGGACGTATCATCCATTATTGCAGAGCGCTCACTATTTAACAACTTTGGCTTTACATTCCATATGATTTTATTATTCAAATTTAAGTTTTACATCTCGCTCAATTATGCTTGGAGCTCACCTAAGCTGGTCCAAATGACCAGCTTAGGTGAGCTATGACCCTGAATAAGTTGCAAAAAGGATGTTATATATTCTTTAAAAGATCCACATGTTCTAAAGAAACACCGATTACCGATTCAGCAGGGGTGTGTAGTCCTGTCTCGGCATCAGAGTGAGGACCTTTTTCCCGATTTGACCATCAAATTTAGGAGTGGTTGTTGTAAAATGATAACATTTTGCTGGTCCTCAAGCTATTTTGCAAATGGTTAGTTTTAAGGCTAAGGTGTGAACTGGGTTTAGTTTAGTGTTAGGGTGCAGTATGCACTGGCAGTGGTTAGGTATAGGGTTATTTATAGGGGGGGGTGTTAGATAATTGTGTTAATGTGGGCAATGTAAAACCATGTAATACTAATTTATATTTGCTGTTTGCAATCCATTGTACCACTTATAATTTTTAATACCCAAAAGGTAAAAGAGAATTAGCTTCTGTTAGGGAGTAAAACAAGAAGCTAAACTCCACTCTCCCTCCTTCAGTCTCTCTCCTGGCGGTGTTATCTGCTATAAATTTACAGCAAGGTGATCAAATTTTGTTCTTGGTTGATGAACTGTAAACTTTAGGGGTAAAAGAATAATCCCAGGACGATTATTCTGGTTCCTGTGAAACGTTCACAGACCCGTAGAAACTGCAGTTTCTCTCCTCCTCCTACCTTTGAATTTTCAAAAGAAAAGAAGCAGATTTTCCTTTCAGGTTCCATGGGTGACTTTAAGAGCTATGTGTCACTCTGCAATACTTCACAATTGTAATTCATCACCAGAAAGGCTTCTTTTTACACAAAAGCCTTGTGTTTCTTAAAAAATATAAAAACACAAAGTCATCATATTTACACATTTCCCTTTACACTATTTCAACAGCTTCCCACATTCACAGTAAAGCCCTTAGAGAATGAAACATGGTGAATGAAAAGGCAAGTAATGTCAGGAGCTTCTCACTGCCACCTAGCTAGCTTGGAATGTGTATAATAATCACTTCGATTTATATAATAAGTGTTGCAGCAAAATGGCAGGGCATATGTGGGCAGAAAGGTATTTGAACATGCCTGTTTTATTGCTCTGTACCCACAATATATCACACAAATGTGCAGCAGTCTTAATTTGTTTTGACATAAAAAGTAAATGTGTATTCTACCTATAGAGGAATTTCAGTGTAAAGCCATAAATATGAGCCCATTAACTCTGTGGTTTCAGGAGTGATCTTTTGAAGCAAAGAAAGTGCAAAGAAATGTCTCAGTGTTGCACTAATCAGTCATCCTGTTTTCTTTCTTTTTTTTTTTTTTCTTTTGCTGTGTCGTGAGGTGAAAATTAAAAAGTTCATTTCTTTTAGAAAAGATTTTGTTTTGGGTCTTAATAAGTCAGAGAACATTTTAGCAGTGAGCTGCAGCTGAAAGCCAAATTATACAAAAAGCAGCAGTTTGCTTCTGGTAAAAGAAGACAGAAAAGCAGAGGATTTGAAAAAGCCTATAAAGTGACAGATACAAAAACACTGTTTCCTGTCCAAGACCAATGATTACGACAGAAGGAACATCTTTTGTCACAATTCAACAAAAAATGATTAAATATCAGGAAAACAGATTTATTAAGCTTCTTGTTGTCATGTTGTTTGCTTAATACTCAAGCTTACATAATCTTTTGTTCAATGTGAATAAACAATATCACATTTATTTTCAAGAGTAATGCAACATATAAATAAATGCATGGCCTATTAATCTTTATCATAAAATATTTTCTTTTACTTTGTTCTGACATGTGATTTTCTGGTCAAACAGCACAAAAATCAGTATTTATCTTCTGTTTATTAAGGCATCCAAACTTAACAGCTTCATAATTTACAGTCTGGTAAATGCATCAACAAAATCTGCATGTAATTATATGTAGCTGAGTTTGTGAAAGTTAGATAAAGGTTAGGAACCTGCTTTGATGTGGAGATAAACTTTAAATTGCCTAATGTTCTACAGGATTTGGTGTGAAAAGTTATCTTCCCCTTCACATTTCAATAACTACTAGGTTTGAGACTCAGTACTAAGCTCTATCTTAATGTAACTGGATGCACGCTTCTCATATACGTAGGTCTGTTTTTGCTTAGTCTGTCCCTAATAGTCCTTCAAAAAATCTCAAGGAATCTTCTAGTTTTTTTTGTGAATAAATCGGCTTTGAGTGTTTGGGATTTTTTTTGTGAGCAGTGATTTTGTCAATTAAATTCTCTCATTGATGCCATTTTTGTCCAGTTTTTCCTTATTGTTGAACCACTGAGAGACTTGCTATATTTCAGCTTTTGTTCTAGGCTATTTTCTCTAAATCTGAGGGGCAGTCAAAGAAATATTGGTGAAATTAGGGAGGCTAGCATTCCTGGGAAGGTTCTCCATGTTTTCTCTGTTTGTGGATAATGGCTCTCTCTGGGGTGTAGTAACTTAGAGATGGCTTTGTAACAGTGTGCAGATTGTCTCATTTATTAATGAACTTCTTTAGTTTAGCACAGAGTCACT
Organism: Jordanella pulchra; assembly: GCA_034780135.1. Classification (NCBI taxonomy): domain Eukaryota; kingdom Metazoa; phylum Chordata; class Actinopteri; order Cyprinodontiformes; family Cyprinodontidae; genus Jordanella; species Jordanella pulchra. The sequence continues at coordinate 12,889 of JAUZNJ010088432.1, read as the reverse complement.
TAGTATTTGAAATCCTTTAGCCTACTTCAAGTTGTCAGACAGGTCCTCTCTAGTCTGATTGTGAAATTAAACAAAAAAATGTTTTACTCAAAAGTAATTTGCAAATACTTATCATAAAAGACTAAAAGAATTTTGGCAAAAAAATAACATGTTAAAATGTTTATCTTCACCTCGAAGAAACCAACCAAAAAATATTTTTGTATATTGTCTATGTTCTTTGTGGATAAATGGACTGTGTGTTTTATAGGTCTGAGCTACATTTTCATACCCAGTGAAGGAACAGGACAGGATGCTCTGGTTTAACCAAATACAGAGAAGCTGTTACAGTTTTTACAGGTGGTGGAAAAAAGGCTCCGTTCAAACTTCACAGAATCTGTATTCAAAATACAAGCTCATATACAAATAGTTGCGACCACATCACATAAACAGCATGCAAAAGCAGGCGCATATACAATCTGCCCCTTCTCATACAGATGTATGAACACAAAAAAGGTCAGGATGCTGTAGTGCCCTGTGTCTCACCACTCTGCAGGGCATCCAGCCCGCTCCTCCTCACACACAGAAATTAAGCAAAACCTTTGCGTCAGTTGAGCCGTCTGACCCCGGCGTGCCCTCCCCCTACAGGCTCCTCTCAATCAAAAAGATAGGACGTCAACGGAGGATGAGGGGGGGGAGAAAGGGTCATCAGGGAAACATCAACAAAGAACAGAGAGACAGAGAGAGGCAGCATGGCTGACTTCACACGGTGCGCTGTGTATTTGATTCACAGAACACGTACCGAGGCGAGCGCAGTCATACAGGCTCACATAAATGGAACAGATAGAGTCCAGTAACAAAACCCTCTGCAGTTAATAGCAGATACACGCAATGCTAACGGCTAAAGATTTCCCTGCTTTGAAGAAAGGCAATTAAATTAATTACCGCAGCAAAATATAGGATATTTTATGCCTTTGTTTGGATCAGATGTGCTGTTTATTATAAGCTGCTTAAATAGGAATCATTTTGGAAATTTCTGCAATTTATTGGGATTTTATGTGATAGATCATCACAATAGTGTTTGCCTAATTATAAGATTAAGGGAAAGTGATATGTGATTTTCATAATCCTTTAAAGGTAAAAATCTAATCTGAACTAACAAGCTGAGCGAGCAGAACATTAATCAGGAGGACAGCAACCAGCCCAGGAGTAGCTGTGGAGGAGCTACAGAGAGGGAGATCTAATCTAACCCTGTTTGGAAGAGTGGCTACTTTTTTAAGTTTTTGGTGAAAATGCAAAAACATTATGTGAAGAGGGAGAATTAAAACGGTATAGTTTTAGAGTTCAGTGGGAGGGCTACCGTGAACATAGAGCTATAGGACTAGAAGGGATCCAAGTATATGTTCATGTCGTAGAACAGCCGAGTCAAAGCGCGACCTAAATCCAACAGACAATCTGTAGCAAACATTAAAAAAAATAAAGACACAAATGCTCTCCATTATTCTGACAAGCTTAAGCTATTTACTAAGAAAGAAACAAGGAAAAAAAAGTCAGCATCGCCATGTCTTTCAGTACATTTTAAAAACAAGGCTTTCTTTTCCTACACTTTAACAAATATGAAGACCTTCCAATTGTAATCCCAGTAAATTAATCCATTGAAATTAAGGATGTTACATGTTTTTTCTTAAATCCTCCCTTCATTTATCACAATGAATCATCTGAAAACATTTAAGACAAACAAGCTCTAACGGGCTCAGTGGGCCACATACTGCGTTACAGCCAGCCACAGTGATGAACTCACAGCCTGCAGCTGCTCCCACTGCTCCCATTCGTTAAGTGGGATTTGGGCATAGTTGACGTGACGACATTAAAAGAGGAGCAGAAAAGTTGCCTTTGTTTCACTGAAATGGTTAAGTCATGTCTGTGAATGAAGTTAAAACACAGGCTCTTTATCCCAGAGTGACACGAACCGCCAGCAACCTCAGCGAGCCCCATAACATCCAGCAATGGAAGAAGGATCAAACAAAGCAAAAGCATCATAGGTGGCGATATGATGTTGTAATAGGATGCTAAGCGACAGAGACGCATAGAGGATTTCTGTGATTTAAGAGAAGCTAAGGATTGTGCTTAAAGGGAGATTCTGCATCATGGTGACACAGAAAGAAGGCTGGAGGGGGGGTGTTTGCAGTGCTTTCTGACTCCATGCTGAAGCAAAGCGAAATGTAACTGGAGAACACAGATCCAGGTGATGTAGGATGTTGACAAAAGGATCATTGTTGTGTACACTGTGCCCAAAGCCAAGATCAACGTTTAGTAAACAAACCAGGAAGTTTCAGTTGAGCTTTGTAAACAATCCAGGGCTTTATCCGTATCAAAGAGGGGAAAAAAAAAAATCAAACCTGTTTTTCTTTACTTTAAAACATAAAAATAGAAATATCTATCTTTTTTTAAAATACAAAAATACATTATCCTTTTATTTGTTTAAAGTGTTTAGTTTAATTAGGGAGCCCAGGGCCAAAGATGGCTCCTATTTTAAAGGGAGCCAGTAAAATAGCCCACAAAAGGATTTCTAGCATTTATTTTGCCATTAAAAATATTATTTATTTGGTTTGAAATCAACACAGCAGAAAAGCCTGAACACAGAGACCCCATGTTTAAACATGGTGTTGGCAGCATCCTGCTGCGGGACGCCATCTTTCAGCTGGTTGGAGTAGCTTTTGATGTCCATTTTTTTTTTGGTTAGAGTGAAATTCAGGAAGTTGATTCAACTGTTGCTGTTTCCATTAAGCTCTTCTAATAATACTTGAAAATGTGTTGATGCAACACATTTAACGCTCTCCTGTCCAGAGTCCATTGTTGTGAGAATAAACTAACTTGTAGCTTGCATGTATATTGACGTCAGTGAGGCATCTGACATGGTTGATCACTGTCTCCTTTGAGATCAATTACACTTGTTTGGCCTTGACAGATCTTTTCTTTGGATAAACTCATACCTGCATCATCATGAGTGTCTTCTTTAAAAGTATTCATTCTGATTTTTATTAACGACCTTTCTCTTGCCTGAACAGACTTCAATATTCACTTGTATGCTGATGATACCGTTATTGACGTTACAGATATTCATCATTTCTCCAACATGACTGGCAAAGTACAAATTTGGCTTCAGTCCCACAAACTGCTACTTAATGAAAAAAAATCAAATTTAATGTTATTTCAGAAGGAAAAGTCTATATGTAGTCATGTTTTTTTTCTCCCACCTGTCTGGACTCCACATCAACTGTACCATTTGAGCAGTTTAAATATTTAGGTTTTTGTCTTGACTCCTCTTTTACTTTTCATTTTCGTTCTGAATAAACAAGGAAATTGAAACGTTCTCTTTTAAATATAAAGCAACCTTTGGAACAAGCTCCCATCTTCTCTCTGCTCCATAACTTCTATTTATGTATCTAAAAATACCCTTAATCGTCGTCTATAATATATATGAAGCTTTGTTTTCCCTCTGCTTTATCTTAATAACTGTCATGCTGCTTAACTGTTGTTGCAGAATTAGCCTTGCATGTTTGAAAGTTTGTGTGATTGGTTGTGTATATGCTGTTAGGGTTTGTTTATATTAATGTTTAAAGTGATACATATGCTGCTGCATCTGTCTTTTCCGTTTTTTTGAAAACAAGACGTTTGATTTTAAGGGCCTTATCCTTTGATATAAAATAAATAAATTGTGCATGCATCCCTTCTGTGTGGCTACAAACCCACTTTAAGTGTATCACTGCCACTTGAAGTGAGAAAGTTAACATCTTATTCTTTAAATGTAACAACAGCAAACTAAAAGAAAAAAATATTTTTAATGGTGATAATATTCGACATATATACTTTACATCCCCAATGCTACCACAGCATCCCAAAATAGTGCCTTGTGGAACAATATTATAAAGATTTATAAAAATAAGATTGTGAACATTTTAGAAGAGAGTTTTCTGTACGATGAATTGAATTAAACCGACTGGCAGCATGGAAAGAGAAATTTCATATATTTTTTTGGCCTAACTTTCAGAATCAGCTCCAGCATAAAGTCTTTCACAGAGTTGTCCAACCAATCCTCTGAACCAGCAGGCCGCCCTTCACCAGCTGCCCAGAGCTCATCATTAGACTAATGGACGTTTGATTAATGCAACATGCCAGCAGGGCTCATATTAGTCAGATCTGCTGGTCAAAGGAGGAGCATTAATAATATAATCAGCAGGCAGGCTGGTGGTCTTGTTTCGTTTTCTTTATGATTCCTTTTTACTTCAATTTGAGACAATACGCATCAATTACACTTGATCAATAAAGATCTGAGCGATGACCGTTTCATCTCGCTATAAACAGCCTCTTAAGTATCTCTGGGGGTCCTTGTTGCTTTTTGGTCCCTGTCAGAGGACAAATGTAGAGCATAGGTTTGACGTTTAAGACTTCAACGTGTTTTTGTGGGACTGCAGAGGGCTGCTGTTCTTTAAATGTAATGCATAATTAGTCTGATCCACAGGAGAGCTGAAACTGATAAATGCATCCCTCCATAGTTTGCCTCAGGTAAGTTATTGTTCCAACAACCAAACCATGTTACTGCTGACTGCTCAGAAAAATGTCATTTGGGCTGTTGTTCAGAGGTGAAAATGTAATTTATTAATAGCCTGTCATTCATACAAGTATTTTGTGCGCATACCATAAAAATGTGATATATTTACTAAGTTATTCTGTGTGAATCTGAGAGCAGCCAATGCCTGACTAATAGAGCATTGACAGGCTGCACATATAATTCACTTTTCCATGCATGCTTGGAGCAAGTAGTTTCCAATATCCCAGCTTTAAGAGGATTGGGAATTCCAACATGGCAGTTTTTGCTGAATAAAATATCACAGCTGGAGGGGTCCCACGCTGGTCAAACAATGTGTGTTCTCCACAAAAGTGGGGTAATAGCAACTTTAAAAATGACCTGGAGGCATTTTGTTCTATTCCTGTAAGAAAAGGTATGCTTTAAAAATGACAAGAAAAAAGGAGTGCATCACCAGTCCCAACTCTCCAGTTGAGCTGAAGGATTAGGTTTTAATCCTCAACAAGAGTTTCAACTAAATCTGCAGTAAATGACAAATTTATATCACTAAACTTTAAATCCAAAGCGGTTGCGTTTTCCATTCTCCTTTTTGAGGGTGTAAGGGACACCTCTGCTTTAAAAACCCATCAAACTGACCCATTTAGGATGACAGTAGCATTTCTACTCTGAGGGATTGAAGCAGATAAGGCAAAACAAAACATGTATGAATGAAAGCAAAAAAACCAAACAAAACAAAAACAACACACAAGCAAACAATTCACAACTTCTTAATAACAATATAATTGTTTTGTTATTAAACTCCCATTTTTTTACTGAAAACAGGTGAATGTCTTACCTGTGATGTTTCTCAGATGCTCCGCGGTTCCGAATCACAGGGAGGCCCTGAAAAAAAAAAAACAAGATGCTCACTAAACCAGTGAGAATAAAGTGATGCAACGAGGGATTGAAAGGAGCATTAATACTGATGTCAGCCACCAGATTCTACAGTATGTAATCTTGTTGGCCGATGTTATGAAAAACAATGGCCTAAAATTTGCAAATCACGAATTAAAAAAAAAAAAGAATTAATCATAAAAAGGAAAAATAAACATTCCCATTGCCTTTATCTTGGCTGTATGTTAAGGGTCTGTGTCCTGTTTTAAGGGGAACTTTAAGCACAGGTCTCAGGTTGTTTATTAAGCCTCCAAAAGGTTTTATTTCATGATTAATTGATGTGTCTTTGGGTGCATCAGAATTCCCTTCCAATTTTTCTTAACCTGCTGAAAAGAAATATTCCTACATCATAATGCTGCTGCCACCTGCTTCTCTCACTGTAGCACAGCTCACCAGACAGCACCTCCCATGTCGTTGTTGTGTCCCCTACAAGGGTTACGTAGCTTTAAATGAGGGGTTTCCTTTTAAACAATGTACTCCGCACCCCTCTTTGCTCCCACTCCTTATTAAATCATGTACAATGAAGGAAAAAAGGCTTTTCACTCCCCCTCATAATCACAGTGTTTGTGTCACTATCCTATTAGATCACAAACCCAAAACATCAGATTATGTGACTGTAAAGTGACAAATGTTCAAGGGAAAATTCTGAGCCGCAGAGGAGAAATGGCTAAATTTTTACTCAGAATTTGCTCTGAAAAGCAAACATGTATCACTGTGAATAGTCTTAGAAAATTTATGAATGTTTCTGTGCTTTTCATACAATTTTCTTTTATATTTGCAAAAGATCTACTTTGCATTCTGTGTTAGACTTGTTGCTGGGGATTATGTCAGGCTCTCAGGCTTTGCAGTGAATCAATATTAGTAAAACATTATACTGAAATGTAATCATCAGTGAGATTCTACGGCAGCAAATCCTGTACTGGGTCTGATGAAAACAATCTCCTCCAAAATACACTGCTCAAAAAATATAAAAGAAACGCTCAGATAACACATCCTAGATCTGAATGAATGAAATATTGTCATCAAATACTTTGTTTTGTACAAAGCTGAATGAGCTGAAAGCAAAATCAAACAAAAATCATCAAGGGAATTCAAATGCATGAACAAATGGAGGCCTGGATTTGAAGTCCCGCAAAATAAAAGTAGAAACCCCCACTACTGAATCAGTGCTGCTTCCTAAGTGGAGAGTTTGATTTCACAGAAGTTTGTTTTGAGTGAAGTTATTGTGTCCTGTTTACATGTTCCCTTCATTTTTTTGAGCAGTGTACTACAGCTATTGTTGAGTTCTTTCCCTCTTTTCAGGCATTTTATTCAGGCCTGAAAAAGACAAACATGTCCTTCGATGATCATGTGAAGCTTCAGCTAATCATTTAGATGTTGTTTAATCTACTGAGCATATCTGGGTTATCCATGAGCTATCAACTGTGGTAGAAGGAGCTTCTCTATGCTATCATCCATCAGAGTAACGTTGAATGTATAAATAAAACAGTTATGACAAATTTCCCCTATCTAAATTCTATTGTTTGTGTGTTAAAGTTTTTGTTATGAGGTCTTAAAATTGTATGAATCGAACCTCAAACGTACAAAAACACAACCGATTCCAAATATGTGATTTATTAAAAGGTTTAAACTAAAATGAAGAGAACTAGTTGCACCACTAACAGCAGCTGGTAACCGTCAGACTTCCTCAGTGTCTGCTGTAGAGGAATTTATAATGCTGCTTCAGTTTAGGGCTGCAACTAATAGTTATTTAGCTAAGTGATTAATGTGTTGATTATTATTTCAATTAATCATTTAATAACCTCTTCAATGCAAAATATTATTGTATTTTTTATAATTTAGGTATAATTACTGCTATGAGTGTTTTTTTTTATAGCCAATGACATGTTTCAAAGCCTCACCACTCCAGTTAAGAATTAATTGCTTAAATTAGTTGCAGGTTATTTCAATTAATTGTTTTAGTCGTGCTTTATTTCACCAAGGTTTGCCTACGTTTGCTTCTGTCCACTGCAGCATCTTAATAGGACTGAATCTACTGGATCACAAACTGTTTGCTTTAATCCCTTAAAAAACAGGGAAAGGAGTGCTTCCTTTTCCAGCTCCAGATATGATGATTGGTTTCATACAGATACTGCTTGATCTAAATATTTGGTAAATATGTATATGGACTGCAGTAGTGCTCCTCAGGCCACTAATATGCCTTCTGATCAGTCAAACAGGGAATTTTAAAGATGTAGTTGTATGAAGTTAGGCACGTTCATTCTAGCGTCATAAAGCTTCTTTCAGAAAGGATCTGTTCTCGCTTTAGTAGATGCTGAATTGTAACACATTTGCAGTTAGTTATTGCCACAGCAGATAACTAAAAAAAGAAGACTGAAGCAAAAGCAGAATGATTCATAATCACACCGCCGGAGGCTCGGCTGGAACTAACAAGCAGTGGAAGCAGACAACCCAGATTGCGAGCTGGATGTAGTCATCTCTTCCAATTCAAACACACACGTACGGAGGAACGTCAGGTAGCGCAGGAGACAGAGCGGCTACGCTGGCTCTCCCGTGTGCTGTCATCTAAAGGAGCCAGACATGCATGGCCGATGTCAGATGGAATACATTAAAATAACATGGGACCTTAGGGGCCCTGGGAAATAAGGCTTTGTGCCATCCTACTTCTCCTGCAAATGTGTGTGTGTCCCCTTGTTGACCTCTGCATGCAACAGCAAATCACATTTTGCAAGGGTATATAATCATCTATCTAATGAGTGAAAGCCCTGTTATCTTCATTAACTGTCACGCTGACTGATTTGTTGAACGGTGTCTATGTTTAATTAATTACACTTGAAATGTGTGTCATCAAAAGCTATTCAAACCTCAAGTGTATTGTGGCCTGCCACTAAACGGCTGTGTTAGACATATAATATGATGCAGTGTTTAACGCTGAGAGGTAAAACACTGAGACATCAGTGAGCTGATGGGTTGACATGAATCTCTGTTTGTTTCAGGCATTTTTACAAACCAGTTTGATTATTATACCTCATACTGTACTAGAGCCGGACGATATGGCTAAAATTCATATCACGATAAGTTTCTTAATTTCAGTCGATATAATTTTCAATATTGATGTATAGAAAATAAAAGCCATAGAAAGAAAACCAAGAATGCCCACAACAGATGTCTTAACAAACTTATGACAAATATTTTTCAATGTTTATAAAAATCCTCCTACATAACATTTAAGAAATATTAGCTCTGAAAAACAAAAATAACTAAAACTACATGAAACCTGGAACATCAGTCAGTGACAAAGGCTGTATTTACAGACTGTGACCTATATTGAAATATCAGAAAAGTCATATTATTGATATTGAATTAAACCATATCGCTATATATATTGAAATTAAAATATTGTCCAACTCAATTCTGTACCATCATGAATGTGTTTGTAGCTCTAAAAAAAATCCTGCAAATAATATGAGCAAAAGTCTCTTTTCTTTATTTCTTCCTTACTAGCAGCTATTGTTTTTTAAAAATATATTTTGCATCAGTTTTAACAGCTCAAAAAAGCTGTTCTCTTCTTACTAATTTAATTTATAATTTGGCCAGGGTGTTTCTAAGTATTTTCTATGTTGATGTACAAAAATATAAATCACCAATTTGTGTAAATAGTTTATATTTCCCACAGCAAGCTCATTAAAAATGTGAACTTCTGTCTCAAAATGAACCACATACATTTTATCAATGAAAGCTCAACAGTGCAATGGACTAGATGTTTATCCACACTAGAAAAGCCCTTTGATCGGGTCCAAAGAATAACTTCATTTTTTCCTTTTCATTAGACACAGTTTGTATTCAAATTGTAGCTTTTGCAAGTGGACAATAACTTAAAAAAAAGCTGAACGAGTGACCATTGTTTCTCCCATTGACCAAATATGAGGGCAGGACAGAGCATCAATTTTGAAAATATTTCCCTGAAAACTCTTTTTATAATAGCAATTTTATTTAAAATTTTGCAACTAAAACATTGCTAGATAAGCAGACCCACAACTCAGTCGTTCAGCCCCGGTGTATCTACAAGTCTGTAGCCTATTTTTCCTAAATTTTATTTGTGTCAAAAGTTCCTGAGCTGTTCGACGGATGCCACGTCAAGCGCGTCCATGTTAAACGTGTCCGACGTAGCAAACAATTGAAGCATTATATTCAAGATGGATTTTGTTGATACTCAGAAGCAATCAGCATCCAGCTCAACTTAAGACACCAGTGGCAACTCCAGGTAAGGTGAAAAGAGTAAAACAAATAACCTCATTAAGTACGAGCGAGAGGTACAAGGATGAGAAAAACAGCCTGCAGTTCTTTCTTTTAGCCACAGGTGGCAGTATCATTACCAAACTCTGTAATGCTTCTTCAATCAAAACATTTACCTGTCATTGCTAACGTTGTTTATTAAATTAGTTAAGTACACATTTAAAAATTCATATTTAATTTTTAATCTTACATTGTGTTATAATAAAGATCTGTATATCTGGTGTATGAGAACAGATTACAGTTTACAATCAAGTTAACTTTAAATATCATATAAGGGAAATAAGCCACTTAATTTGGAAGGAAGGGGGTCAAATGAAAACCTTACCTCTAAAAACAAACTTGCTGATCATTTAAGGATGCATAGGTTAGCCGTAAGTAAAAACTTGGCTGAGCTTAAGCTTCATTACAGCTCACACTTAAACGACCAGCTGGAACTCTAAAAACAGACAAGTGTTTTTATGGAACAAGCATTTCTAATAATGGCAACACTGTTCAGTGGATAAGTTGTTACTGAGAGAAGACTCAAAGCTTCAAGAGCCTCCTGAACAGAAACTTCTCAGTCATATTTGTGTGCAACACTTCTAGTTAGGGCTTTAGATCAGGGAGTCTACAAACTCTCAAATCCAAAAAGCCAGTTTGCCCTGAGTCTGGCTAAATAAAAGTTAGTTAGAGCTGCAAAATAGTACCTGGCTTTTAATAAAACAAACCTTTTACTTTTCTCAAATATCTGCCGTAGGAAATCTGTTGCCATCTTAAACAACCAACAGTTTACTATTTGTATTTTCAGCTTTTAAAAAAACATAAAGGGATTGATAGAGAAGAATGGATTTTTTTTCTATTGGCTATTATTTGGTGTAAAAAGCAAAATTAATAGAACATATTATTTCCCAGCTAATTAAAAGAAAAATAGGTCTAAAAACACATTCTCTTAGTGTTCTCTTAGTGTCTTCCTGTAGAGAAAATGTTATTTAAATATTGTTTATCAAGATCACAAAAGCTTCTAAGACTTATATTTATTATACAACATTAGTTAGTTCTTTATATCAGCACCATTGCAGAGGGACCAAGGAGCCACATGCAGCTCCAGAGCCACAGGTTGCAGACCCCTGTTCTAGGTGTTGGTTTACAGCTCCTATCGATGCCTAGGTTTTCTTCTATTAAGCCAGACCATCTCTTTCCCTCATAAACCTTTTACCCACATTTAAACACAATGGAAAATAAGTTAAAAATAACAACGACCAAAAAAACAAATAAGAACTGACAATACTACTGATGTTGACAAGAAAACAAAGCAAAGCAGTGGATAGGGAGTCCGTTCTTTTGAGCCATTAAACCACGGCCATAAAATCTATTTCACATAATTTGAACAGGGCCATCCTAGCGGCAGGGAAAGCCAGTGAGCCTCTCCAGGGAAAACCAGCATTTATGTCTGCAAACGGAGCATAAACTGAAAGATCTGATTTAATGAAACACTATTCTTGCTTCAGCTACAGAAAGCACACAATCAATTCTTGTGTTCTGTTGCTTGGTACATCTTTATCTTACACTTTCTCTTTACAAGTGTAAATCAATAAAAAAAACAACATGTTTGGCTATTAATTTAGTTAAAGTATCCAATCAGAGGCAAAGAGGTGTTTTAAAAGATGTTTTAATGTAGGTATTTTGGGATGTTTGAAAAATTCAAATTCACACACTTAATGTAGTAGATACTAATAAAAAACATGAGGCACCATCAATAATGAAACTACCCAATTCAAAAGTTAAACTCAACATAAGTTTGAATAAATTAAAGGGAAAATGGTGGCCAGAAGCAGTACATTAATAATTACTGATCTAGAAAACCTTAAGGCAACTGCTTTACAGTTATTACAAACAAGCTAGCACTTAGATATACCAACTTGAGTGTAATCCTTGTTATTTTTTAAGTTCTCTTCAACATGTGATTTATTCTTTCTTTAATTGTAAATTATTTCAAAATACTACTTCTATGGAATTTATGACTTGCTATCTTTTGATTTTCTTGCTGCATCTAAATTTGATAAGATTCCAACATTAGCTTGGAGAGCTAATGCTAGCTTAAATGCTGTTATTTCAGAAATAGCTGAATGCATTGCCACAAATGGAACCACATTCCAGCCGCAGCTCATAAGCAAATATTCAGTTCAAATCAAGAAAACATGACATCATTATCATAGGATTGTGCTTTTTCTTTGGTCTAGCCAAAACCAAATGAGGCAGGAAAACCGTATTAGCAAGTGGTTTCTGTAATAAGAGCACATGACCCAAGTTCTCCTTCGCCGAGTTTGTCAATAGGTTCAAGTGCTTATTGATTTACAGAGGCAACAGGGAGCCCTATTGTTGCACTCAGCAGGGTACTTCTGGTTAGTGTGTAATCTCAGTTTTAAAAAGGATCCCCATCTAAGTGAGAAATGAATACAGGTTTTCTGCAGGTTTCCATAACAGCTTTCAGACCCAGCATCAAAGACAAAAAGAGATGAAATGTGCTCACTTGCCGCATGGGAAAAAAATGTTATCAGATGAAACTCTGAACTAAGACAGTGGGGACCATACAAACAGCAGGAGAGTTTTACTTTGCTTTGCAATGTTTAAAGCCCCAGACAGTGGTAGAAAAACCTGTTTGATATCGAGCCATTTGATCCCACCCAAGTGACTAAGGCTGGAAACTGTGAGGAAGACGAAAGAAGGAACTAACTTAAACATATCAGTTTTTATTTAGTGCTGCAGGGGATCTTTATAATTGGGTTCATATCATTTATGCGAACCAAATATAATTTTAAATCGTTATAAGCAGAATGCCTTATCCAAAAAATAGCACAAAATATGTTTCTTTTAAAATGCCATCTAATGAGTGTCAAAAGTTATTAAAATCATAAATTACTACAATTCATACATTAAGCCCATAGTTATTCATACTCCTTGCAGATTATGATTTGGGGTCATTTTTAAGATACCAACATTACTATTCTACATTTTAACCCAGTCAGGTCAGGGTCTGAACTTAACCCTTTACGGACGATGGGAGCGCCCGCGCTCCCAAATGCTTACATGTTTTTAAATGCCGGTAGAATTCGAACC
>JAUZNJ010088431.1:0-77915 GCA_034780135.1 Jordanella pulchra | reverse complement strand
AAAGGATGGATGGAGAGGACAGAGTCAGGGTAGACCGCCCTGTTCTGGGCTAAGTCTACCCCCGCCGGATCTGGCATATGAACTCTGTCCCCTCCACGAGATCTCGCAAAACTTTTGCGAAATCTCGCAATACTTTTGCGAGATCTCGCAAAAGATTTTTTTTCCCTCCATGTCCCTTTAGGGGCTCCGTAGTTTTATGGTCAGAGAAGGAAAATGGAAAGCTTTTCAGCCGCTTCAACAAAGACAATGTTTTAAAAAGTCAATGTGAAACTTTCAAACCTGAGAACATTGTACCCTTTGTCATGAGAATGGTTGAATCATACTAAGAGGCTTTTCTAAAGTTTGTTTTAGGGGTGTATTGCACCAAATGAATGAGATCCCAAAAGAGGATGGGTTCAAAATGATTCAACTTCACAACAAGTGAACATTGCGATTGTTGAAACTGAAAAAAAACAACTTGAAGTTCAGATAGAATAATAATCCAAAGCAAATTTTTAAACTGGCTATTATATGGACAAAGCAGGCCAACATTAAGCTTGAAGAAATGACCCAATTTCAACTATAGTGAAAATACATGGACAGGTCAGATCTAGGCCAAAAAACCAACTAAATTGTATTTCTATCCAGGACCTTGTTAATAGATACAAAAAACATTCAGTTCCTCCCCAACTTATGAGAGATTTATGGTCATTTTAAGGTTTAGTTACTGCACCATATAATTGCTTTTAAAATGTATTGAAGGTGTATGCTGTATTAATAGCCCCAAATACAACATTGAAGTAAATCAATGAAAGGTCAAAATAGATATGACTATTAAACTAATCAGAATTTGTAAACTTCGGACTGGCAGTGTTTGATTGAGGATATTATGAGCATAATTCCTATGAATGAAGATGTAAATTAAAAATCCTAAAACATACCCTGTGAACGTACTTCTGGTTCTACCTGTGTTTTTTAATAAAAAGGATTAGTGATTTCTGGAACAGACAAATTCAGAATTCCATATTTACTGTACCTTATCGCCGTCCTCTCCTGGGGGGCCCTGAGGGCCCGCTGGACCAGGAAGACCTACTGGACCTTGAATGCCATCACGGCCAGCTGGACCCATGGGACCTTTCTCTCCCTGTGAGTGGCATTTGACACAGTCATTTCATGATACCTTGAAAACTTTAGGGAAAAAGTTTTGCAAAGAAAAGAGGATGAAAAAAAAAGAAAAACTCACAGGAGCTCCCTTTTCTCCAGCAGGGCCTGGTGGTCCTTGTGGGCCATTGCGTCCTGTCTGACCAATAGGACCTCCAGGACCAGCAGGGCCTCTCTCACCAGGGGAACCCTGTCACCAAAGACCATATTGAACATAAAATGCAAGCTCAAAGACACTCAACACCTAAATGACAACTATTTAGTTTTTATGGAAGCATAAAAGGTTTGATCTTACAAGTACGTCTTGATATAATATAATATTCCTATATCTTATATTACATGTGATATAAAATTCTACGCTTTTTAGTAAACCTGTTAAAAAGAAGTTACTGATGTTTCTTAAAATTAGTATACAGAAAAAAGCAACGGAAATATATTAAACTCTTGTGTATATATCAGGTTGACAGTTTCCAACTGTTCTCCAACCAATAGCAGCATGTCTTCTACTCTCGACTTTTTCCAGGTTGGTTCTATATCGACGTAGGTGGTCCTAAACCACATATATTACTGATCAGAACATCACGCCACCCTTCTACCCAGGGAGGGCTTTCATCAAGCTTTAAACAAAATAAACACAATAAACTTTGATTTGCATGTGTTCAGGGCCAAAACTATGACCTGATTCACATTCAGTGAATCAGCATCTGATATGAGCTGCCACCTGGCACTCATGCTCCTGGCCCATTTCATGACAGTCATTCTCTGGTGACACACATACATAGCTCCAAACTGTCACCCAGAAGCTGCCAACCTACTCACAAAATGCTGAAGCTGACACACAAACCCTTTCACTAGTTTGTTTGTCTGAATGTATGTCACTAAAATTTTTTTTGCCTCTTCTTTTCCCTTATGTTTTTTTTACCCCACACATTTGGCCAGAAAAAGACAAGTCACGTTGCACTAATGTTTCTCTGTCACTCTTTTAGACACACACAAGCCTCTACAAAGACAAGGAAAAAACAACACATCCACCACACTTAGACTTCCCCAAAGCACAACAGCAGCTCAATCTGAGGCAGGCAATCGATAAAGGGAAATATCAGATCTCGTGTGCATTCAACTTTGCACACTGGCCTATTTTCATAACAATGCTACCAGGGTAGTATTTCACCTGTATTCAGCCAGTGACTGGCTTTCAAGCCAATTTAAGACAACCACATCTCTCTGCAATGGAAATAGTTTTGTTCATTCAGAGAAATACTCCTCACTTTCACCATCTTTTCATCCAATCCTATGCATATCGGCTGTCATCTAATCTGGAGTTGCTCTGTAGCTGTTAAGCAACGGGGCAATTATCATGAGCTTGCATTTAACACTTCAACAAAATGACAGACAGTTCAAAGCTGCACGTCAGTCAGATTATGCAGAGGATCTCAACTCTAGGGGCTTGTTGTTGCCTATATTCCTAACTGAGGGGCCGGAGACACAGAGAAAAAAAAATCTGTCACACTAAATTTTGAAGTGCTCTGCCACCCTCTGCTTCTCTTTTAAGGTCAAACACTGCTGTGTGATGGGAATACATATGATTAACAAAGCCTCTTTATGTAGATCAACTGTAGCCATGATATGTGAAGGTTTACCTTAAATGTGATCAAACTGATTCAGGGTGGGTGTTTGTAAATACCTTCAAGATATGAACAGTTACTGACGTATTACTGTTTTTTGTAATAATTTTCACA
The DNA here is from genome assembly GCA_034780135.1 of Jordanella pulchra. Lineage (NCBI taxonomy): Eukaryota > Metazoa > Chordata > Actinopteri > Cyprinodontiformes > Cyprinodontidae > Jordanella > Jordanella pulchra. The sequence goes on along the minus strand of JAUZNJ010088431.1, from coordinate 75,036 downwards.
AATGAAAATCAAAAAAATCTTTTTAAATGCATTTCAATTCACTCAACCCTTTTTTTAAAAATATGCCTGTCTGACCCTTGAACATCTAGGTACCAACATTTTTACCAGTCATTTCAGTAAAATATCTCAAAAACCATTTGATTTGTGAGTCTTTTGGATGCTCTGCTAAGCACCAAAACAGCATGCCACCACCAAGTAGGTTGGAGTGTCCTTAAATGCAGTGTTAGCTTTCTACTGGAGGTAATATTTTGTACATGGACTAAAAAGTTAAATTTAACCAAAGTGCCTTCAGTTATACATTTGCTATGAAATATTGCTGATCATCAACAAAAAAAAGCCTTTTCTTGCCACCTTTGTACAAAGGATTGATTTGTGGAGAGCAGAACTAACAGCTGCCCTGTGAAAAGATGTTTCCTCCCTGAGCTGTGAACCTCTTCAACTCCTCAAAACGTGCCATGAACCTCTCGACTGCCTTCGCATTAATGCTCCCCCTGCCTGAACTGCAAGTTTAGGTGAACAGACATGTTTTGGTGGGTTTGAAGTTGCGCCATGCTGTTTCCATTTTTATATTAAGGATTGAAAAGTGGTCTGTTAGATCTTTAACATGTTAACATCCACCTCATTTTAAGTAATCCTCCAATCTTTGCATACTCAAATGGACAAGAAAATAACTAAGAGACTCTAAGGCCAAATTACTTGTGCAATGTATCATTTAAAAAGCTAACACCTTTCAGAAAATATGAATGAGAATAGCATGAAGAAAATACAGCCTAAATTGCATCAATTCAAACATAACTCATAGTTGTTTTTTTTTTGAAAAACAATAGCTCTTTTTTATTAATATCAGTAACAAAGATATACTTGATAAAAGTTATCATGTCATTATATTACATTTATTCTGTTTCCTGTCAACAACTACAAAAAACAAAAAAAGACCTCTTGGTATAACAGTGTCAGAGCTATTGTACTTTGAATTTCAGATGTCACCAGCATCACTAAACCTCTCCTCAAGTATGCCAAATGGTGCTAATCGATTTTAAACAATTTTAAAAATCACAAAACATAACGCATAATGACCACAAAACATTTCTGAGGCATATATTTTTCACTTCTCCAACTACTCCATCTAATGATCTAAGGTTGCACATGTATTATCCTTTCTATAATGGTAAAAGTTTACTATTGTTATTTTCACGTGTATAGTAGTATTTATTGGAAAAATACACAACAGGGTGCTGGTGACCGAGTGGATCTTAAGAGGTTGCAATACTGTTATATAACCAAATGTTGCTCACTAATGCTTTGTAACATCTCAGGGATCTTCCCATTCCAGCTGGATTCAATTCCACAGATATGGACTTCTGAGGGCAATTGGCTGCCTAGATTTTATTCAGTAGTGTCAAATGAAGGAGGGTGCAACATGTTTACATGTCACACATTTTTTACAGTACTTTGTGGTAATACCTAACATTGGAAGCACTATAAAATATATTTTCTGAAGTTCTAGTAAGGTGAAAAACTGAAAACATACAAGAAATATGAATAATTTTAAAAGGGAAGGCACAGCAAGAAAACTTTTTTCTGTTATCAAAACACAGTTTAAACAAAACATTAAAACATAAGAGGTAAAGCCCTTCCATGTGTGCCACAACAGTTGCTATAGGAACTGTTAAGTGCGTTTAAGGAGAGCATCCATGATCAGTCAAGCAGCAGGGATAAGACTCGCTGCTCTTCGATTAGACAGTTAAGCAGTGATTAGGTTGTATTTCACTAAAAATACACAACAAATTGTGCAACCTTTTATTGAGCTGTAAAGGTTCTTTTATTTTACTAGCTAACAATATGTTTTTCTTATAAATCAGTGTAGTACGAGTTGCTCTGGACTAAATCAACGCTATCAAAAAATACAAACTTGCTTAAGTTGGATTTCTGAAGAACTCCAGGTACATGAGGAAAATTAAGGGTTGCAAATTTCAATAAAAAATAGCTAAAATATGCAAACTTTAAACAAAAGACTTAAAGCAGCATTCCTAAATATCATATGGAACGCCTGTTCTAAAACCATGTATAAAATATGTGAAGGAACAGAAAGCAATCACACCAGACTCCATCCAGCCATTCTGTGTGCTGCAGTTTACATTACATGCACCGCTGAATGACCAGAGAATGGGGCTGTGGGCAGCACAGGCGGCTCAATTATCCAAAAGCACAAGACACTTTTCCTTGCAATCTGAGAGATGAGGTAACCATAGTAACTGGCTACTTACGATGGGGCCAGGGGGACCCTGAGGTCCTTCTCCTCCCTTTAAGCCACCTGGACCCTGAAAGAGAGAAAAGACAAGGTTAGATATCACTCACTGTGGACCAACACTCTAAGCTATTCAAAGACTGTCGATTGCAACTGTTAAATAGCTCTTTCAAAGTTTGGGAATGTACTCTTGGTAGCCCCTACGTGAACGAGAATAAATCAATCTGGACAGAGTTTGTGAGAAGAAATAGCATCTAAACATATCAAAGTGACAGAAATTCTTTCTCCTGTACTTTGAAAAGGAAAACTGTACGTTCCAAACCAAGAATAGTCTGGTTTGTTGTTGAAGACATCGTTTTTTTACTGCTTCTTTTTTCTAAAATCAAACAGAATAATCATGAGAAACAACGCAATAAAAGTTCCCTCCATCAAAATATGTAGAGTGCACCATACAATCACTACAATCATGGTCTGTTTCTCTTAGTTTTGTATATTTGTGATCAGACAGGGAAAAAACAGACAGAAAAGGATTTTTTTTTTTTTAAATACCTAAAAACTTTCTTCAAATCTGCATGAATAATCTAAGACACACAATTTCGGTCAGATTTTTCACATACGCGTATCAAGGGTCTGAATCTCTTTTTGTATTTTGGTTTGAAATGTAGACGAACTTTGGATTATATTCTGTTCGCCAAATGATTTTAAGGCAATAAATGAAAAAAAAGATGTTTGGTGAATGTTTTTAAATTAAATTTCGATTTTTTTTTAGTAACTAGTTAACCCCAAACCCAGAGGAAAACATTATCTGAAAAATTTTCTTTTAGAAAAAAATTACAAAAGCTTTTGCTGACATATTTCTGTAATACTTCTGGATGTATATATGGCCACACTAATTACTTAATTCACATAAATGTATTTATCTCCTGCACATGTTTAGCATTTGCTATTAATATTTAGGTTATTAATAGATTCAAAGTCATGGTTATTCGAGAAGATTACAGAATATTCACATTTTTGCAACCTAATCGTTTGTTTGCATTTTTAAATTCTTGGTTTTCCAAGTTTCATCATCAATCAAACTGAACAAAGAACAGCTAAAATAAATCCCTAAAGTTATTAGAAATGCATCGAGCCAACAGCTGGATTTTACCTGAATTATCTGGATTTTTTTTTTTGTTCCCACAAATGTACAAGATATATTTTTTCCACCAAAGGGTAGTAACTTGACAGTTATAAATAACAACAAAACTCAGTTATTTTTGATATTAACTAGACTATTTAGGGTTTGGTTTAAGGGACCGCTGTTAAGAGATAAGATAAGATGAGTTTTTATTGATCTCACAGCGGAGAAATTCACACGTCACATACTGGCAAAGTAGATAAGAGGGTGTTAGAATATATTGTAAAATTCTAACTTCAAAGACTGACAAGAAAAGTAAACACTTTTTTCAAACAAAAATATGACAATTAGGCTGCAGATTAGGTCTATGGTAAAAAATGCTATTATTTACTGAATTAGTAAACAACCTCACTTGCTGAAGTATTATCTATTAGTGCAAAATGAGCCACTATACAAGCTTCAAAGGGACTGAAATAATAAGAAGGGATGACAAGTTTCAAAACCCCATTGTGAGTCACAGGCTAATGTAGTGTCCATTTATCTCCAGCCTCTCGTCATCTCGTTACTGCTCCTTGAATGGCAAAGGCTGCGCTGGTTCACAGCACAGAAGGGGACTGAGGCTGCATATGGAAAACAAAACTTTTATTATAATGGCTAATTCACAGGTTCCAGCAGTGCCAAGGGATGCAGAGGCTGCCAAGCAGGCGCTGCCACTGGCTGGCTTGACTGATTCTCCACAGTGCAGTGAGAGACTGAAACGTGTATTTGTTTTAAATGTGTGCACCTCTATCCACAGATGGGATCATTTTAAGAAGGAGCATGCATGTGTTGCTCATATATTTTGTTTGTGATTTCATTGTTAAAAGTCCTCCACCTGCTCACATGGGACAAACATACTAGATGTAATAACTCTGCCCTGTGCTGTCATGTGCTCTCTTAATGGTCAGTCTTGAAAAGAGGTTTCAGCCACAGTCCCCCAAGCTGATCCTGAGTCAGTCCTAATGGCCATCTGCTCACACCTTGAACTTTTTCTCACTTACACCCACTGCTTCTGAGATTCAGCACAGGTTTCTCCACAGGGGGGGTGAATGTGATAAGCTCGCAAAGTTGCAGAGAGTGTAAACTGAAAGCAAGACACTATGACTAACTCTTTGTTTGGGAACAGAGCAAGCTGTCTAAATGAAAATCATATTGGAATAACCTTTATCTCATAAACCTCTACATATATATGAATGACTTCCCCAAACCCTTACAAACTATAATTAATTTTCCCAGCCTTTACAATAACTAGCAAACTGTCTACAAATGTGATGCCATTGATAACACACCGTTTGTCTCTATTAGTTGTAGCACTGAACCTTTTTATATTAGTTCAATGTCAGGCGTGCCGATAGGTGATTGGTAATTGCTGTTTTGAGCTAAATGGAGCTGGTTGGGATCTAAAGATGGGGGTTGGTTTAATGTGTGTACTAATCTAAAATTGTTTTTCTACACAATTATGTCAACATGTTTTACCTTGGCTCCTGGGAGACCTCTTGCCCCTTGGAAACCTTTCAGTCCAGAAGGTCCCATCTTGCCAGAATGACCTGGAGGACCTGGATCACCCTGGAGAATAGAAAAGAGTAGATTTGATAACTGCAATCCGGTAATCTTTACTCTGATGTTTTGAGGCCAGTGGAGAGAATAATGAAAGTTTCCTGATAATAGCTTAATTAACTCTCTATCTGGGACAAGGTTGGTGATTAGGAGGTAAAAACAAAAACATCAATCACCTTTTCAGAACAAAATTAAAGAGGGAGTCAGTTTGGTTTCAACTTCTATAGTTTGACCATCTGACCAAAAGAGAAATTTAAAATATTGACCACAAATACTGTCAGTGTAGATCGATATAGTTAAGATATGTGGTTTAATAGCCAGGGAGGAAATCGTAATCTAGTAGTATGTATACTTTACGAAATCTCCTGCAAACTCTGATAAACACAGAATAAAAAACATAAAAAATACATTATGTATTTATTACCTTTCCGCCCTCTTTTCCTGCAGCCCCAGGCAGGCCTTGCTCTCCTGGTGGACCAGGGGAGCCTGGGTGTCCTCGCTCTCCACTGGGTCCTGTCTCTCCAGTTGGTCCCTATGAAGAACAATACAGTGACATGTTACCAAAAAGTATCTTTAATTATTTATTCACATGAAGATTGCCATCTGATGAACAAAGCAAGTATTTTTTAGACTGTTTAAATAAAAAAAGAGCTAAATAATACAAAGCTTCTTAATTTTATTTGATTATATTTCTGTTTCAGATTTTTATTTTTTATCTAATAACTCTAAAAAACTTTTGTGATCCTAAATGCTTCTGTGATGAACACAATCAATGATAAACATAATGGACAAACAGAGCAACGTTGGCTGCATGTGTACCTGAGGTCCAACCACCCCTCCAGGTCCTGGAGGTCCAGTTTTTCCTTGGAAACCCTGAAAATACAAATTGATAGTTTGATAGCTCAAAGGACAGTAAGCTTGACAGTACATTCTAAAAATGTCTTGAAAATTAAACGTAAAGCTGGCTTCTATGGACAGGTAGCTTGACCTGCAGATAACTTGGTCAGTTGTTTAATTATTCTAGAGAGCTTGAAAGCCTGACAGCAAAATAACTTAAAGCTTTCCAAAACTATTTTTTCAATGTCTAATAATATTTGAAATAAGTAATGGCTCGTTATTTGTTTAGTCTTTTGGAAATTAAACTGGAAATTCAGAGTCTATATCATAAGTTACAGCACTGTCTGTTAATAACAGTATTAAAGGTAATACTGACACGCAGATCTGTGTTTTTATTAAACCCTGTCTATTTGTCACTTAGCATTCAAATTACTAATGTGTCACGCCTGTCAAAGCAAAAGGAAAAGACATCAATTTTGAAAAAGGCAAATTTGTATAATTACAAAGAAATCAGCCCACTTACTGTTTCTCCCCTCTGTCCGGGATGACCTGGCAGCCCGTCTTTCCCTGGTGGCCCCTGGAGGTGAAACAGTTTGACAGTTCAGATATACCAACTTTATAATACTTAAAGCACATAATAAAAGAGGTTGTTAACATAACTGCGAACAATACAGAGAGTTTAACAAGAGCCACTTACATTAGGTCCTTTAGGTCCAGGTAAACCCACAGGTCCCTGAGGTCCTTGAGGTCCCTAAAAGGAGGAAAAGAAGATAGAAGCAGAACACAATGTGTTCAGTTTTAGTTGGAATTTCAACTAATTTACTCACTTTTAAAAAAAATAGATCTTCCAATCCCCTTCAAAGTTTAAGACCACCTTTTGATACCTGACCACAGAACCAAAACAATAACACTAAACCCTCAAACTAAGCATCTTAACACCCCTATAGTTAATGTTATAGACAAAATATCTTTTACAAGGACCAAGGAGATTTAATATCATTTTAAATGCATTTTTGAGTCTTAGGTGAGGTATTAAAAGAGTATAAAAGCAGCAGTGGCAGATAATTGCCTGTAAAAATGACCAAAGTGCAGGTGTAGCCAAACTGGCCACATGCCCGAGTCTGGACCTCATTATGTCCACATTGGCAAGGCAGTAATTTTAGTGCTGCCGAAATGCTCATCATGACTGGTGGGTGCTTTGGCTACAAAGGAAAGGATCTCAGCAAGCAGCTGAAATAAACAATCCACTATTATAATTAAAAACATATTCAGGTCCAATGTACGTAGAAATCTCAGGCTCCCAAATTAAATTCTATTTAAGGGAGCCTTCACTTTTCCAAATTGCGCATAAATTCTGTTTTCTGGAGGACTTAATAAAGTTATGTGTTGTCGTGTGTAAGCCTCCCAAATACAATTTGGCCAATGGATCAGTGGCTGTATTGATTTTGACAGAATGTAGCAAAGACATTCAAGTGCCCCAGAGTCCCATTTCCAACCTAATTGTCCTTATGGCCTTTTAATGTCAGCATAGATACTGTATGAACAAAATACAAGTTACAACAAAAACAAAATCCAGTACCAACCCGCTCTCCAGGTGGGCCTGGAGGTCCGTCGCTGCCTGAGGTTCCCTGTGGGAAAAGAAAATCAATGAAGGAAGACCGTGAACTGACTCAGACCTAGCAAGACCATCAAATGTTGATATCTTTTTGAATCAGTGATGCTCAGGTTACAAAATGAACCACATGTATACTTATGCTTGAAAATTCCAAATGTAATTTTAACAGATACACTGAACAATAGATAAATACTTGTGATGAAGACTGAACTTACTATTTTATTGTCCATACTTGTGCTATGCTATAAAAAAAAAACCCAAAAAGCAGCTCTTACCTTTGCACCTGGCTTTCCTGTTGGTCCTCTTGCTCCGCGCCCCCCACGTGGACCCTATGTTCATTGTACATTTTTAATTCAGTGAAACAGGGAAGTAATTCAAGGAAGACTAGGAGTCTATGGTTTTGGCTATCTCTGCATCTCTCAGCAATTTACCAGCAATGGCTTATCTTCTTGGAAACACACAGACCAAAAACCATACAAAACTAATCAAAGCTGATATTTCTATATAAACCTTATAAATGTTATATACAGAGGAAATCTGCTCAGCTCAAGTCCAAAGAGATGCTTACTGTTGGTCCACGTTGCCCTCTAGGGCCCGATTTTCCCGCGGTTCCCTGAGAATAAAATACAAAAGCATTGGTAAGACCAATGTCATATATTTCATGATCAACAAGACCAGACTGTTCTTTTTTTTCTCAAGTTTTTCTATCAGAAGTTTAAGCAGAGCTGTCTTTGAATTTCAAATTAAAAAAACACATTTAACAGCCGACAAGCACAGCTGCACTGGGAATCTTTGTCACAGATTAAATAGAACCATCTGAGCATCTTTAGACAAAAAAATAAATAATCCAACTGCTGTGATAAGTGGTTACCCAAAGGCGCTTGACAGCTTGAACTACCTGTCAGTTCGAACATTCTCAGGCCAAGCATGTCTGCCTCTCTAAGTGTGAGAGAGCCCAGATGAGCTTGTCTTGTCGATAACAACCCCAATCCTTCAACATTCCTCACTGTCATCCATTTAACTGTAACCCTTTTTGCCCGGGTGACTCAACAGCTTTCTAAAAACAGCAGAATAAAGTTGTCAGTCCTTCCTTAAAAGTTAGATCTTTAGAGCAAACTTTTGAGGACCGTTTTAAAGCAGTAACTTTTAAATAAGAAAAAAATAGGTCAACTATTCATTTTATGGTTAGTAATAAGTTTACTGAAGTAATTTTCAAATTTTGTTCTGAAAATCTATTGGGAACAGCAAAAGATCATTACTTTCGGTGAAAGATGTTTCCATAATATAAGTTTCTAGATGTCTTACCTTTGGAAATTAAACAGCTGTTTTTTATTTTCTTATTTTTTTTTTGTACTTTTTTTGTCCCCCGAAGGCTATTTTTATGTCCTCTAAAGATAAAAGGGGTCCTCCTACTGCAAAAGTCTAATGGTAATCTATGGACACAGATCTCTGTCTTTTGCAACAATGAAGTACAAGATGCAATTAAAAAAGAAACTCTCCAAGCTGTTTGGAAATGTGAAGGTTAAGTGAATTTCATTATAAACGGAACTAGTATGAACTGATAGAAAAAAGAAAAAAAGAGCTTTGTGGAGATTATCATTACAGTTGCAAAGACATCATTTACACCCATTTTATGGTTTCTGTAGATAAGCTCTGGAAATGAAGCAAAAGCAAGAATCTTTTTTTTTTTTTTTTTTTTACAATTCACAGCTCTATAGAAGTCAATAAGGTTTATTAAGAAGAATAAATACACACATACTGCATATATAGATATGTGTATGTATCATGTGAATTGATGAATTAGTAAAATCCTGGTTAGTTATGCCTTTAATCTGGTTATCAGGACATTGTTGCTTAAAATTTTTGGAACTTTATAAATGAAAACTTAAAAAAAGGCTGTGTTAAAAGCATTAGTCTCTATCTCCAACTACAAGATGACTGAAAGTGGAGCTAAGTGCTTCTTTTTGATTAACTATTTTAATTAAGTTTGGACAGTTTAATAAAGATGTATTTCATTAAAACAACCATAAAATGCTGTTAGTCAGAACGATTGCTGGGTTTTCATACAAACGCACAAAACTCCTGCCGTGTAATTTGAAGTGAAAAGGAGAATGCATGTCTGCTTCCGAGATGATTTCTACTTGATTTTGTATGATTTGGCCCTGGTTCCTGCAGTGAAAATGAAGGAGCCATAAACACCAGGAAACAGCTGTCATTCCTGTGAATGTTCCTGTAGCTGTGATGTCTACCTCAAAGCTCAAAGAGGAAAAGTAAAAGAGTTGATATTCTCAGGGTGAATTCCTCTGTATATTTGCATAATGACTTTTCAAAGCATCTTTTTTAGCATTTAGATCAACATTTCTTTTGTTTTTGACACTTCTACAAAAGATGTGACTAACCATAAAAACTTAAAAAAGTCCATATGTCATATAGACACACGGCAGCAATGGGGAACCCTCAGCAGAGCTGGTGGCTCAACTCAGACTCAGAGTGTGTTTGATTTCATGGGCTGGGTCTTCTAAGGACCCGGTCTACCATGACTGGGTCTTTCGAGGGTTGAGAAAATTAGGAGGCCGGAAGACTCATGGCTCTGGATTCAAAAACTGGTCCATTTGCACAGTCACAGAGAGATATTATTATATTAAACTGCATTTACAATATTCACCACTGTTTGTCGCCACTTCCCCTTTCACCTGAGCTCGGAGAAGGCGACTTGCTTGAACTCACGATGAATCACCAGAAAACTAAGGCTACGGAGGAAACACCGTACACTCGTCCTTCAAAATGGTCAAACAGAAGGCTGCATTTGTCGGCCGCATGTGAAGGATTCTTTGAATCCGAACAGGCCACGGCGCTGCACTATGATGTAATTGGCCAAAGAATCTGGCCATCGCAGCACACAGCCGTTGGATCCGAAAAGAGTGATAGTAAAAGAGGGGAGCCACAGAGCCTCAGGACCTGCTGACCTGCATGTTTTAGGTATTTCCCTTCCTCCAGAAACCTGACTTAAATAAATGGATGATTAGAAGACCCTTGCAGCACTGGGCGGATGCCGAATAAGAAGATCAACCATTTGATGCAGGTTTGACGCCATAGCTGCTCCTATCGACACCTTTAATTATAGATAATAAAGCCGGGGCTGCTTTCAGTGCTTTTTCCTGTTTCTCTCTGCTGACTGTATCTGTCTGTGTGATTTGGTTGAATGGTCTCTGCAAAATGTCATATGTTGTGAATTGGCACTTATAAAATAAACAAAATTGATTATGAGTTCTTCTTACCCTTGCTCCCTTTTCACCATTTGCTCCAGGGAATCCGGGGAATCCATTTGAGCCCTGCAATGCAAGTTCAGAAAAAAATTGTAAGAAATAACTGATGAAGGAACATCTATTTTTTTGTGTGTGTTGTAAAGTGAAAGAAGAAATAGTCTGTATCTTACAAAGCCTAAAGAATTCCTTTTGATTGTCTGGAACGGGGCTATATATCAGAAAGAAACATATAGAAAAGGCTTACAGACCACAGGCTACCAAGCTAGGTATGATCCTGCAAGCAATAAACGTACAAATGACTACTTTATAAAAAAGGGCTACTTTAATGTGACATGTGGGTCTTGTTATTCAATAACACAAAAGATCACAGACTGAATTGCTAATATAAATGAGGGATATAAAAGATAGACAAAATAAAGGAGAGTGTGGATCCAAATAGAGGCAAAGTAAAGAAAAACACCGGATTACCTGTGATAACTATCAGCAATTTAGTAACTGGGCTTTTCAGAGGCTGTGCCCCCTGATAGCTGCAATAGTGCCGGTCACACAAATACTAGGTGAGTAATCAGTGTTTGCCTAAAAACAAGAGAACCTAGCAGCTCATGAATGCACCCTCGCAGTATGCTGAATTAGACAGCATAAATAAGCTCAAACTATTTAGATTAAATATCCCTGTGCTTTGGCTGCAAACAAAGGTCATGTAGTTAAGTCATTTTATTCCCTTAAACATTGATGAAAGAAACACTTACTGTGCTCATTACCCTTTATGTGCATATGCATATTAAGCATCATACTTTGCAATATTAGCAAATACATGACATCAGACTAGTAAGGGCAGATATACAAGGGGCAAAACCTTCACTAAGCGAAATCTGTTGTGTGAAATTTGTTTTTCACAGAGGTGCAGTTACAGTAAACCAAGAGGAGAGGTGTCACTGCACAGCAACGACTGGCAAAACTGAGATAAGAAGGTTTGCTGAGGCTTTTGCAAATGGCATCCGCAATTAATGATGTGGGGAAGTTGTTAACAGAGAGTGATGGGATGTAGCAGCCAAAAGCACAGACAGTGGAGGAATTCCAGGTCAGGCTGATTGAGGGCAGATAAAGGCAGCTGCTAGGCCAAGACTGTGAGCCTGAAGCTACTCATGAGGACAATGTGACATTTCATAGCAGGGATGGTACTTTACAATGGAAATGGGATTCTTTTTTCCCCCACTGACTCCCTTCGCTCTACAAAGTTTTCATGGTTCAAAGCTTCTTTGAAGTAAGAGAGTATGTCAAAATGTTTATATGATGGAAATTACCTGTTTTACATTGAAGGAAATCTCTTCAAATGAAGGCAAAAGAGATCCTGTTCATTTTATGCAATGCCTCATGCAGGGAGCACTTACTCTCTCTCTGATGGTTTCATTTTAGCAACTAGTTGGAAACATTGCAGACAGCTTTTCTATTGTCAAAGGATTGGTATAACTACACAGCATCTTATGAGTATATATTGCAGAGCTTTATATCTTTGAAAGATTTGCCGGGATTCATGTGACACACACAAACAACTCAGATTTGACCTCTCATTCAATAAAGATACTTCTTTTCCAGGTGTCTGAGGGTGTTTTATTATAAATTTTGTTGGTGATTGTGTTACCTCTGAATTTAGACATATGTTTACAGATTAGAACAAGTTTAAACAAAGAATGTAAGAATGTATAATAGCAATGCACTAATGAGGATTTTGATTGATCTGAGTTTAAAAAAAATGTTTTACAATAAATTCTTGAATTCACTGTCTAGCTTTAATATTGGTCTTAAATTGTCCAACGCCCACACCTGATTAGGTGGTTAGCCCCTTGGGACACCTGCTCCCCAAGAATGAAAGGTTTTGGCTTTTTTATTATTTCTAAAACTAAACACTACTAACTCTATTAAATAGTACTACTTACAAAAAGAAAAAATAATAATCATCTAGCTTCAACCACCAGACAATCTTAAACTAGAAGAGAACTGGACTTTCACTCAGTTTAAAGAAAAAAAAAGTTGAGCGGAAGTCCAGTTGCCTTCCAATTTAAGTCTGTCTTGCGGTTGTCATGACCCAGATGACTGATAATTTACACAGGCATCTTGTTTCAAGATGTTTTTGCTTTCCTGAATTAAAGAACTGATTGTCATCTTGATCGCTAGACCAGAATTGACATCCTGGTTGACTTATAATGACAATCCTGAGGAATCTAGTCGACATAATGAATGAAACACCAGGATTATGGTGCTTTTACTTTTTCTAAAATACGTTTATCCTCCCTTTCATCCCTTTTTCCTTTAAAGTTACACATTAGAATTTACAATGTGGCCATGCAACTGATATGGATATGAATTGAGCTTAAATAATATGGAATAAGCATGTGTAGCATGAAATAAAAAAGTCTTTGTTACAAATGATTAAAATCTAATAATTGATTACAAAATTTTTAACCCTGGAATTTAAATTCTGGGCTATACAGGTCTGACGTTTTGCTGATTCCAAAGAATGGCCAGGGATTTGCCATTCTTGATGTTGTGTGAACAGGTCCTATCAGTGCCAAGATGTCAGTGCTTACAAAAGCAAAGAGGAAACAGCTGTAGCAGCACATCCAGATAGTGGAGCCATAGCAAAAAACTCACAGTTACATTGCAAGTAGAGCCAGATTCTTAGATAATGGCTTCAGTGTAAGGGAGGAGGACTGCTGATGACTAAAGCAGATGACCATGCCAGTTTGGCTTTCTATAAGAATCATGGATTGAGTGCAGTAGGTGTCTGCTTGTGTTTTTTGGACAAAGTATTAGTAAGCAGGTTTCAGAAAGGCTTGTATTTTGAATCAGTCTCATCACCCGCTCTCATGTCTCCTAGCTTTAAAAGTCTAGAGTGAATGTAATGTTTTCCTAACACATTATTTTCCAAACTATTGCTTAATTTACACAACCTGACCTTTTTATAACCTGAGAGATTTTTCTAGCTACCTGTGTATGTAAAGTTTGACACCCTATGGTTGGGTGCAGAAATCAGTTTCTGTGCAGCATGCAGATCCATTTGGAAGCAGGTGCCGCAAAGACTGTAGTGTTTGCTGTGATTACATTTCCTGAACTACGCAATAAACCACAGAAGGGGATGATCTTTAATCTTTTTACCAAAGCTCTAGGCAGATAAAATATTTTCCATGACATGACTTGTTTTCTATAACTATAATTACTATATTTACTCCCAAAATTGTCCAGGAGATTTGTTATTACTCTCATCACCCACCTTCTGTCCTTGTCTTCCAGGGTACCCAGGAATTCCAGGGACTCCAAGTTTACCCTAAAGATTAAAAGGAAAAAAAGAAAACAAAGAAAAAAAATCACACAAAAAGTATACTCTTAATCTGTGCTTTGATAAATGACACCATCTGCTTTATTTAATTTGTCGGCAAAACAAATCTCCTCTAACTCAAATTATCGTCCATGTCGACACCTATAATTACCTGTTTTAGCACTAAATCCTTCAAATGCACACAGGTCAGAGAACAAAAAACCTACTTTACAATTTACAATCACACAATTTAATCACTACGTCATAATATAGGGATTGGCAGGTGAGTATCAGCATTAGCTCTTAACTCAGCAAACTAACAGCATTTAATGTAGAAATACTTTTGGCTTGTTTATATCTATTTTGTCCATTGTCAGATATTCCACTATAAACACTTATCAGTGGAATCACAGCAAATATAGTATGGATCTAAGCACTAAAAAACTATTTTATCATAGAAAAAATGCATTTTTTTAAGTGATGATTTGATCATAATGCAGTAATTCAAAAATGTTAGATATTTAAGGGTTTAATAGAGATTTACACCAAGAAACCTTAAGGTAAAAATTCAGCTTCTTAAGGCAGTTAATAGTAATGCCATTTACACCTAAAGGTAAGAACTTGGTCACTATTGTGTTACTGAATGTTATGTGCATATTTGTCATTAAAAGCATTATGACCCTTTTAACTTATCTCTTGGAACATTGTAGGGTTGGATATAATTTGACCAGCAGAACAAAACTTACCACAGCTGTCTAAACTTGGCCAAAGTTAAAAATGCAGTGTTTGTGAAAGAACCTTCAATTGAAATTTCTGATTTGTTTTTTTGTAACTAAGATATCAAAACTGGTAAATGACAGTAACCTTTATGAAAGTTTTAGTAAATGAAAATAATATCTCCCTGAGCAAAGAGGAAAATAAATATATATAAATGAGCTGACAAATGCAGGCTTTGATGTTTAAGTCAAAATCAAATTCATGATGGACAGAAAATATGTCATTTTTGACAGTGGTCATAATTTAAGGCCGGTGTTCCTCTTTAAAAAAATTCTAATCCTGTCTAAGCAAGATAGCTGACAGAAACCCCTTGATAATCTGCAAACAACAAATACATAAGAAATGTATACATTACTAAAAACAGTCTAGTTTAGAACTATAAACAAAATTCAGAATACTCGAAAAATAAAAATACCAATTTTAACAAGAAGAAGGAAACTAAGAACTAGACCGTTTACCTTCTCTCCAGCTAAACCCAGGGGGCCAGGCTCTCCGCTTGGTCCTGATTTCCCTTTTGGACCTTCAGGGCCATCTTCTCCTCTAGGTCCTTGTACGCCATTATCACCCTGGACAATGAAAGAAAAACAACTTCACAAAATACATACAAGTGTTTTCTATCCTTCTTGCTACTCTTTATGTCTCAGAAGTTGTAAAAACTGAACTTCTGTAGAGCTGATGCCCTACCTTGTCCCCCTTGATGCCCATGTCTCCTTTGAAACCAGGAAATCCATCTTCTCCCTGTAGATAAACATTGTTGTGAAGTAATGCTATAAAATCAATGAAGCACCAGATACTTTTACCAACATATGTTGCAAGAGAAAAACCCAAACAAATAATTATCCACAAAATTGGCCTTTAAGTGTAAAATACACTAAATACAGTGACTAAGCACAGTGTTCTAAGGTAATTACGTCTTGTAAAAAAACAAAAAGGCTGACATCTACCGGCCATTTAGACGAGGCACTGGAACCCAGTTTTGTTTATTGTTAGGTTTTACTCTGCTGCCATCCAGTGGTTTAGCTTAAAAATTACATTTTTCAATTGATAATTTTTCCAAATGAAAATTGCTTTATTGTTACAATGAAGTCAATTAAAATGGCATCTGCTTAGACAAATTAACATCACATATAAACATTAAGCTAAACAATGCTTACATAGTATATTTATCACTGTGTTTTAATATTTAATGATGCATCAATTGAATGTTAAGAAAGACTCATAGTTGAACATTTTAAGATAACAACAGGCTATAGTCATTTGCTAAAAACCCAGCTTAATATTATTCCAGCTCTATGATTTATCCTCCCTTACAGCTCTGTGTTATGAGGACTTGAGCCCCAGCCTGATAGACCTTTAAGAGCTTTTCCACTTGCAAGAGAGAGAAAAAGCCCAATTTGAGGAAGAATTACAACTCTAAGGGAGTCATTTACAGTGACTGAGATCTATTAGGTTACCTTTTCTCCTTTGTCGCCTCTGACTCCTCGAACTCCCTCAGCGCCCTACAAGATATGGGAGAGTACAGTCAACGTGACGTACACAAAAAGAGGAAAACACTATGTAGAGCATTTTCTTTACCTTACCTTTACACCACGAGGACCAGGATAGCCTATAGATCCTATTGGACCAGGAAAACCCTGTGGTTTAAAATCAGATGCTAAATGTTAATTATTATACGGTGATCTTGTTAGTTGTTGATTTTTATACATGTGTGAAGAAGAGCTTCGGTTTTAAATGTGTTGGAAATGAATTGAATATTCAGGTTACAAAGCTAAACTCATTGATTACATAGTACTTTTTTTTTTTTTGTGGGGACAGATTTGATGACTGTTGCTCATACTGTAGCATATAAAACATTTTAAAAAGTGTAGATAAAATGTGGTAGAGAAGTATTACTTTTCTAAATGGTCAGTGCCGACCACTCAAAGTGCTGTAGTCATATTATCCATGGAAATTTGGGGTTAAATGCCTGGCTGAAGAGCACATTAACACCCATCAGCGGGAAGCTGAAATCAAACTATCAACCTAAAGGCTACAAGGTGACTATTTAACCAACTGACCCACAGTTTTAAAGTATTGTATATATTACATAAGAGCCATAGTCTTATGTTATATTCTTGTTTTGCATTGCAATAACTGCATGTCATAAAAATGCTTTGAAAGATATTTGGAAATGTATTTCCTACTTTGTAAAGTGTTTTTTTTTAGATGCCATGATTCACTTTAACTTGACATCATACGTATCACACAAAAAAAGACAATTTCTCACCAAATGTCTAGGTTGGGACATTGAATAAACTTTTGTTTCCCTCACTTTATTTAATTTGTTTGGGGTTCTTTAGAACTCCGTCATGCTTAAACTCACCATTTATCTTTACATTGGCAATTTTTATGAGACTTTTGCTTCTTAAAAAATAATTCGAACTTACTGTAGATCCTTTCTCTCCAGGAGGTCCCTCTTTCCCAGGGTGACCCTAAAGATGTATATGTAGCTGCTGTTTATGTGTTCATTAATATTTAATATCAGTAAGTAAAATGTGAAAAAGGGACCAAGATCAGAGGCTTACAGGTGGACCATCGGCACCAGCAAGTCCAGCCAGACCCTGCTTCCCTTGAGGCCCCTACAAAGACAAGGTAATACATGTTAAACCTATCTAACATCTACCTATCATCAACCTATCTGTCTGACAGTCAGATAGATAGGTTTAACATACTGAACATTTTTGTTCAAAACCACAAACAAAATACCTTCTCTCAGCCAAACTAAGCACTCATGCTTACAAAATGTGAGGTCCTGTAAGTGTTTCTGCCTTTAAAGGAGCATGGTAAAGGGTTATGCTTAGCCACAAATCTGCCGAACCACTTATAAAGTCTTAACTGAAACATTAACTTATCAGCACTGTGGAGCATGGGTTTTCACTGTACTTACTTTTTCACCAGGAGGTCCAATTGGACCTTGAGGACCAACCAGACCCTAGTAAACAAAGGGGAGAAACATGTTATAAAAGCAAAAGACAAGAGTTTAATTATTTTAGAGAGTTAGAACAGAATTATGATTGGGGGTGATATAGTTTCTCATCATTTTACTCTCCTAGATATTTGCATTTAAAATTTTCCTAATGATGTTTTTTTCTGGGTCCATGTGCTTTTGCTGGAAATCATTAATATGTCTCTGTCTGTGAACAAGTTATGTAGTCAACCTGCATTTTATCTGCACAGGTTCCCAATAATACTTTCCAAAGTAATGACGCCGTTCTGTTTGCACTGTGATAATCAGCAGGATGGAAAATTACACCTGGCAGAGTTCGTTCACTGCTGGATATAATCCAAATGCTTCCTTGTTTTGGATTTAATCTGACTCAGGAATGGAATTAGGTGCCTAATATGTGACAAATTTCTGTTGGATGCAAGAATTGTTGCCTGTTTTAGCGGTTCAGAAACAATTATTTCCTCTATTCTCATGAGATTTTTGAGACAGAGGGCTAGGAGCTGGGCTGGACGAGTGTATTGAGAAACCAGAAATGTGGGGGATCATTTAAAATTATACTGCTCCCTGTTGCACATTCAATATGGCAACCCAGATATAGAATAAAAAGAAAAAGGACCAGAATAGGGAAGGACAGAGTGATTGAGAAAATAAAGATGAGAGAAAAAGTAATGAAACAGCCATGTTGATATAAATCAACCAAAAACTTACATGTGGACCAGGCAAGCCTTGTTGTCCAGGAGGACCTGGCTCTCCTTGAGGACCCTTAAAGGGAATGGAATAAAACAATCTAGCTTATTTGGGATACAGCACTGCTAAAATTTCAAGGAAGCAATAATAAAGAATTGATAAGAAACATAAGTTGAGGTGGAATGAACAAGATTTCTAATCCTAACGTTGATGACAGACAGAGACCTTAAATGTGCTTTTTTTGCCAAGCATGGCACATCGTTGAAATTAAACCTTTCACAGCAGGATTTAAAAAAAGACGTCTTTTCAGCTGGTACAGCTGACAAGAGTCACAAAAAAAAGGAAGCAAACACAGACAGTAAACACAGTTGATAATAAAGAGATATGCCCCCTTAAAAAGTTTAACAGTCAGATGGAAATGGAGCCCTAATTTAAAACAATTACTTTATTTGCAGTATAAAAACATTTTTTATAAAAGCTAGTATTTTTGTTCATATATTTAATGATAGAATTAAGAAATATTTTAAGTCATTAATAGATTACTAAATCATAAAGCTCAAACGGAATATTGAATGTATAGTGGACAATCTCTTTTTGGCTTCAAGTTCCATAAGAATCAACTTATCTATTGGTTGTCCCACATACTTTGTCTTTGTTTTGTATTTACCTAGCGCCACTGCATCCAGTGAGGATCAGTTTCAACAATTCATGTTGTTTCACTGCTGTACACCTTAAAAATTTGAGTGTTGTAAACAGAGCATGAACAGAGCTGAGCTGTGAGTGAGGTCATCAGGACTTGGGCATCCTCGTGGATAAACATTTGTTAGAAGTTCCTCCTGAGGAATGGAAAGCAGGCAACATGGTCTTCCACAAGGACAGCTATTCCAAAAGTAACTTGGGTGGTTTGTCCTGATATTTCTGGAAAAATTGTCCAATATACCTTAAAAGCGACACTGTGTAACCTTTAGCCACTAGGGGCGCTAGACATGTAACTTCTGAAGCACTTCTGAACACTGAAGCAACTGGGATTGCTGCATTATAATAAAAATAAACTGTGTCCCTTGGTGTTCTGATAGCAGACCACTTTGGACCAGTGGCTGAGAAGTCATGGAGTTACTTCTAAAGACAAGGCTACATTCACCCCTCTAGATTATATCCCACAACAGAAAAACTAAATATCTGATCACGTAATTGTTTGTTTTCTTTCCTTATAACAAGTTTTAGCGAAGTTATTTCTTGTTTTTAAGGGGAGGTTAGACTGCTGTAAAGCATGGGTCACATGAATCATTCAGTGACAGATCTGATGCTCTTAAGTTACAGAGGAGAGTTCTTAAGAAGAGCAGCTAGCAAATAGCATTAATACACACCAAGTGTCGTATACTGACCAAAAAATAATTTAATATATCTAAAATTAAGCTCGAAGTTGGGAGAAAAGCTTTAAGCAAGAAATGACCAGAGAAAAACTTAAACGTAATCATTATTCAGCCTGTTTTTTGAAATCAAACTACAATCTTAGACATATAGAGATTAAAGAGGTTCTATTAAAAGACCTACTGAGAACCCAGCTTTGCACACTAGACCTGTTCCTTGCACGTTTTTTGAGTGGGGGTCGTTGTCATTTCCCAATCTGTACCCTTAGCTTATTTGTGCATGCCCCACCACAAATACACACAAATGGATCACCACTGAATCAATTAATTGCAGTACTGAGTGTACTTATTTATATACTTATTTTAAAAGCTACACTAAAATACACCATGTTAAATGACAATAATAACTTGGCTTAGAGAATGAATGCATTCAATGATCACTCCCAATTTTAATCCTTTTTACAAGAGTAACTTGGGTCAAGTTATTGCAGACTTTTTAAATGATGACCTTTCAGTTCATAATATAGCACATTTTACTGTACGAACACAGTACTTAATGTACTGTCTTTATACTGTCTTTTAAGCTGCTCAGAGCCTGAAAATGTGCTGAATCCTCTCTGCTGCGGCTTTCAGTATGTTTCCCTATTTAACAGGTATTTAACTTTTTTTCCCAAATCTGCAGGAAAACTCATACTCAGAAGAGGAGGAGGAATCGGAAGTAGACAGAGAGGAATATTATCCCAAGCATGATGCTGATTGATCCATAAAAGATGAAATACTGAAAGAGAGTCTTTTCTGTCAAAACACAGCAAGTTGTATCTCCTAAGCGAAAGCAGTCGTTCTACCATCTGAAGGGGGAATATTCAGGCATTCACTCAATTAGTTGTGAATGGCAAGTTGTTTTTTTTAGGCAAAATGGCTTTGGAGTTTAAATTTCAATTAAGCTGTCTCATGTTGTGGGTTTACTAGCTGACCTTGAGAAAAAAGGGTGTATACAGAATATGAGGAGGGTTAATATGCAAAAAAATCAGATGGAGCAGGTCTGAGGTTGTACTGAGCCACCTGTAGCCACAGGGGCAGCTTCACACCAGCATAGCAACTCAGCGGGTAAAAAAGAAGAAAGAAAATACACTGACAATTCGCCGGTTCTGCTTAAAAGAAACCAGCCATTCAGAAATCCTGCTAAATCTTCCTCTGGTGATCCCTACCTTCAAAAGATTTGCTCCCTGTCTGCTGATGGGAGACTCTGTGTTCACCTACATGCAAGTGAACGTGACTGAGGGTGAGTCTGCATCGTTGACAAGGTATGAAACCAAATATGTACGATTCCCTCTACTTTTTTTTAAGTCTGGTATTTTAAAAGAGAGAGTTAAAAAAGATGGAAAACATAACAGCCATCTTTCCATTCAACTGAACCTTGAATTTTAAGAAAACTTTTAAAAATGCGAAAAAAAGGAAATGCGAATTTGCTGCATTATCATTTGGTTTTAAGTGAATTAGCCAAGCACTGCAAAGCATCCTATGTCGTCATCCACATTACGTTGTTACGCATTGCTGCAGTAAACAGGAAGTAGAGGCTGCGGTTTAGTACCGACTACAGATCAGTAATGGAGGAAAGTTTTAATCAATGTGTTGCTTTGGAGAAGTTGTTCTTACTTTAATCTGTCAGCTCATAATGGCAATGTTGCTTCCAGGTATGTTTATGCACATAACTGGAACATCTGAGAAGACGCCGACATAAAGTTTAAATTTTCAAATTGATAGCTTGGCTGCACGATGGAGGAGTGGTTAGCACTGTTCCCTTGATGAACAGCAAGAAGGTTCTGGGTTTGGTCCTGGACCGGGGTCTTTCTGCACGGAGTTTGCATGTTCTCCCCATGCATACATGGGCTCTCTCCAGGTACTCCAGCTTCCTCCCACAGTCCAAAAACATGACTGTTTGGTAAATGCCTTCAGCAAAATGAACACTTCCATTAATTACAGCAAGTTGCCCATGTCCTGCTACAGAAGCCCTTCTCAAGTTATTGTTTAAGTTTTAAAAATTACAACTATTGTGTATTCTGCTCAAAACTTCCAGTAAAACCAAAAAGAAGGGAGAAGATAAGCTGTCCTGCAGGTTCACGATGGACTAGACGGTGGAATATAAAGCTCTGAAGTAAATAAGATTCGCCATGATCAACAGCTAAGTTGTAGTCTCCTCTTTTGCACTGTTCCATTGTCTTCAACAACCAAAGCCTCTAAGATGAACTAGTTGCTTTGGTTGTCCTGAAAAAAAAAGTCAGATTTTAAACACTCCTTTAAATAAAACTCAGCATAAATACTCACCATGTTTCCTTTGGGACCAGGCTGCCCATCCAGTCCAGAAAGACCCTAAACCACAGAATCAGCTAATAAAGCAAGGAGTAAATCATAGAAGGTAGGATGATCAAGTTTAGAACAAATTATCATATTTACAGGTTGTCCTGGAGGACCTGGGGACCCTCTGGGGCCAAGCAAACCTCTGGGGCCCTGTAATAAAAAGAGAAAATATAAAACAATATTAAAAAAAATGTAATATCATAATGGTAATCAGGGATCAATAAAGTAGAATTGAATTGTAATAATAGGACCTCAATACAAACCATCATTATGCAGCAATAAAATCTATTAACTATAAAGAATAAAAAGAAGCTGCTCTGGTCTGAATCTTAATGTTGTCCTAAATTTGTGAAACCTATGGCATCAGGTTGAAATGAAAGTTTGTTTTCCTTTTAAAATGTTAATACATGTATTCAATGTCAGTTCAAATACTTTTCTCATTTAACTTCCCTCTGGTGTGATGAAACTAGGTGTAACCATTTCTTTAAAAGGACAATGCTAATTTGAGTATAACAGGGAGCAAATTATTCCCTGTGCTACTCTGTGGTCCATTTGAGCAGCGCTTGGCAGAAAGTGAAACCTTCTCATGGATAATCACAGGAGAACACATTACCAAGTCCTATTTTTTCATCAAGAAAATGTTCATAGCAAGGTCAAGATTAGAGAGCCAGTGGCCATTGAACACAGGAATGTCCTTACAGCTTCAATTGAGGCCATTTATATAAAAAGACAAATCGGAAACGTCAGGTAGGGATGGGAAAGTTGATATTCCACTTTCATTTTGATTGATTAAGATTTCTTTGACTGCATCAACATAATCTAGCACATAATTGTGAATTGGAAGAAAAATGGTTAATTGTTTTTCAAAAATAGATCTAAAAACTGTGGCACACATTTGTATTCATCCCCCACTACTATGAACAGTTACATGAAATTTACTGGAGTTTACTTTCATAAATGTCCTAGTTAGTAAGTCCAAAATTGGATGATTGTAAAGGGGAAACCAATTGCTTAAAGGGAGCCACAAGCAATCTGAAATGTACATTATGGGACTCAGTAAACATGTGAAAGAGGACTCTCTAGTTAGAATAGAATAAAACTTTTGCAGCTGAATAAAAAACCTAAAATTAACTTTTTCTTAAACGAAATAATAAAAAGGTATCATCAGAGATTATGGGAACATGGATAGAGCAAAATACAAGGGAATCTTGGCAAAAGAAAATGATTCACTGTGGCAAAAGAACTAAACATACATCCAGAACTGTGGGGTCATCTAGAGCTGCCTAAAATCCAAAGGCATTAATATTACTCAATATGGAAGTAGGTGTCTAATGCGTAAAAACAGTTTAGCTTCAATGTTGCCAAAAATAACTGGGGTGAAAGTTCACATTTCAACAGGATGACATTAAACATACAGCCAGAAATCAACAGAAAGGTTTTGTTTAAAGCACATTCACATGAAAATGTATATCTAAATGTGATTTAAAAATTGTTGCAAGACTTAAAGATTGATGTTTACAGATTCACAACACCCTATCTAAATGGAATTTTTATTAGCAAAGACAAATGGGAAGAAGTCTGAACTTTTACATAAGGGCAGGTTAAAGAAAACACAACAAAAAGACTTTCAGCTGTAACTGCAGCAGAAAAAGTCATGCATGATTGATTCAGGTGAGATGAATACAGAGGAGAACCACAGAACATCATGAATTCATCTTTTACAAAAGTAAAATCAATAATTACTCTTTTTATCTCATTAAAATTTTAATAAAACAGATGAAAGGTTTTTGTAACTTAGTATGATAAAATATAATTTAAAAAATTAAAGAATATAAAAGCTTTCGCAAGGTGCAATCCTTTCATACTTACACCCTCTCCAGCCACTCCTCTCTGTCCAACCTGGCCATCTTCACCCTTGGAGTAAACGAAAAGAAATGGATATAACAAAATTAGAATAATTTAATAGACATGAGAGTCATACAAGACAGATGGTAAGCAATTCCTAACTCACTCTTGGCCCGTCCTCTCCTGGAGACCCTGGAGGGCCAGTGGGGCCCGGTTCTCCCTGGAAAAGATTGTATGAGGCAATCAACAATGATTAGAAAGGCTACAATCACAACATAATCTTGACATTGCAGCTGATAAAAAAAGATTTAAGTCTAAAGTAAAAATATGACTTGTGATAGAAATTGGGCAAATTGAGGGTGTAAAAAAACACAACGAAAACAAGCAGAAACCGCCTTTAATCTAAAGTTGGCATGGTCACCACAATGGGCATGGACCCACAATATATGGTTTTCACTATTCCTAGTGCTCTATAAGGACAGGCCTACCTCTGTAATTATCTGGTATAGGATGAGGTTTAAAATCCAGTCTAAAAATAACTGTCTGTGATCTTTGTGTCTCCCTTTAGTTGGTCCAAATTCGACAAACACTAAATTCAGCTTGCATCATTCGCCTCCTGGCCTGGATAAACACTGCTTAGGTGGATGGGAAACTAGCCCCACCTTTCATGAGTGGGTCAAATGTGCTAAGGAGTAACGCCAGCTGAGCAACCACATCCAACTGTACCGTTAAGTTGGAGGTCATTAGATAAAAAAAAAAAACTGTTTGACACATAAATTAGGATTGTTGATTTCGAGCAAACTCTATATCTTATTTGTTCCCACTTACCCTGTGTCCCTTCGCTCCTGGAAGACCAGGAAGGCCATCAAAACCTCTGTCACCCTTGAGTAAAATGCAGAAAAAAAGTATTTTAAGACAGTAAATGTAACTATTTTAATTAAGATGTTAGTCTTAATAAAAAATATACAGACAAAACAAAAATGTATTTCATGCTTGTCTTTTAACTGCATCACCTTGCCTCCTGACTCTCCGGGCATTCCTCTTGCACCGTCAGCTCCGTTGCGACCCTAGATGATTTGCACACATCACTTCCGTTCACTAGTTTATGCTTAAATAAACTTGACATAACTTTATATGTTTCATTGGTGAAATTTTGATTTGTATTTGGTAGAATTGGCTTTTCCATTGTATAACTTAACTCAAAATATTTCTGATAACCTTTCCAGAAGCTTTTTTTGCAACAGATGTGGTTACTTCCTCCAGACATAACTGGTGTAACTTAGTAAAGGTTTAGGTCACCTTGCTTGCAAGAAACAAATTATAACTCTGCTCAGAAATCGTCCATGGAATTGGGACAGTCACTCCAAAACACTTAGAAAACAAATATGCTGTCGCTATCCTTGAGTTCATAGTTCATTTGAAAGACCACTTTGATCCTTACCCTTTTTCCTGCTTTCCCTGGGGGACCAGCTGAACCTTGAAGACCTCTTGGTCCCTAAAGAGATTATATAAATGTTACTTTTTTTGCTGATGAAAGCAGGAATAAAACATATTTGAATCAAACATCAAAAGTATCACCGGAAAATCCCTCCACCCCCCTAAAAAAGATAGTTCTCTCACCTGTGGCCCGGAGTCACCAGTGTCACCTTTAAGTCCGGGAGCCCCAGGAGGTCCCTATGTAGAAGCAGAGCAAGAATAAAATAAATAACATATGCAGAGAGAGAGAGAGACGTTTATAGCATAAATCTGTCTAATATTCCTAAAAGATGGATTGTAGACAAGCGACAAACCCTCCACCCTATCTTTTAATCATATTTCCATACGTACAAAATCTCTCTGGTACTGAGGAATGAAAGGGCTGTGATAACATTCTTGTGCTGTATGAGAAAGACATAACCAAACTATTTATAAGGCAGACAAACAAGAAATGCTGTGCCTTGTTCTTAGGAGTATATAAAAAAGCAGTTGTGGCAAGAATACATGTTTATTTATTTATTTCAATTTGTAAGTGTTAATGTGATCTATGGCCTTGTTTTATTAACTGTACAGAAATACTCTGCGGATTGATTTTTCTTTCCAATCAGTGAAAGCAGCAAACTGAAAGTTAAAAGGTAAGACTGATCAAAATAATCTTCAGTGTCCTGTCAGTGTCATCAGTATCAATTAGGTGTTTAACTGGAAGTAAGACTGATCATAGAAATGTGAGAAGCGATTTAAATAAATCTGTGATTTCCTAGACAAGTTGGGAATAACTTGCAGTCATTTTGGCTTCAAAGGGCAGAGAGAGACTGCATCTTTTAGCAAATCACAGGAAGGCTCATTAGAGTTTTCAAGCTTATTCTGATAGAATGTCCTAGATTTCAAATGTTAACAGTCTAATGTAATCTGAGGCGTTTAAAGCACCCTAAAATGTCAGCTTTGTTTTACATGGCTAGGCGACTCTCTCACACTGCAGCAAGGTGCAGCCTCTATTTGCAATATAAAAAAAAAAATGTCTAGTTTCATAGACTAAGTAGGGCAAGAAAAGATATGTTCAACAAAGCTCTGGTAAAAATCTATTATACTTTTTAAAGAGAAATGCTTTATAAAAATAACTAGGGATGAAAACAGGAAACAAACTAATTATTTATAAATCCTTATGATGCAGATAATTAAATAACATGTAGTCATTTGGTATTCAGCATTTAAATAATAATATGAATACCTTTCTATTAACCTTTAATTATAGTTTGCTTCTTTATCCTTTATTATACGATAAGCATTCCTTTAGATCCTATCAACAATGACTCCCTTTTATGTGTACATGCAAATGAATGAAGATACTCACCAATGG
This sequence comes from Jordanella pulchra, assembly GCA_034780135.1. NCBI lineage: Eukaryota > Metazoa > Chordata > Actinopteri > Cyprinodontiformes > Cyprinodontidae > Jordanella > Jordanella pulchra. The sequence goes on along the minus strand of JAUZNJ010088431.1, from coordinate 48,182 downwards.
TCCAGATCTTCCTGCCAGCCCAGCCGGTCCTGGGGGGCCTCTCATTGTTAGCTAAGGACACATCAGAACTAGATTATAAACGATCTACACTGTCTGAAGATATTTTTAACTGTCTGTTTATCTGCTTGCGAAACTAAATCGCTTCTATCACAATCAGTGTTGTATTTTTGTACTAAACATGACACCTGGTCTATACAGCCTCAGGTCTTGATTTTTTCCTTTGAAGAGTGAACATCAATAAACCGCAGACAGTGATTTTTCCATGTAAAATCAATCTACTCTTAAAATGACCCCCCCAAAAAGGAATCAATTAAGAAGTAAACAAAAACTGGGCTGCTTGTATTTTTTGTAATGTCATAAGGCATCTATTGATGGTAAAAAAATTAAAAAAATAAAAACACAAACACACACAAGTACAGGAATATTATTACCAGTCTCTCTGAGAGCAGTATATTCACATCTTGTTCACAGTTTACCACTTCAGGCGTTTAGTTTTTAGTGGGGGGGGGGGTTCTACTCTTAGCTGACCACACTGTGGAACAGCCAGAGACGTCTAACATTAATTTGTAATGTGTTGAGACAATGAAAAATTATTCAAAAAGAAGAAACTGATTCATGCCCTACGGTGTCCTAATGTAGGCATAACAGAACACCAGGAAATAATTAGCAAATACGCTCTGCTGAGAGAACTCAGAAAGAACAGATCCATACACAACAGAAAAGTATTTTAATTTTCTGTTTCATACTGCCAAACCAAAATGTCGGCATGACAAGTTTAGCACTAAAAGGTGACAAATGCTTTCTAACCCTGAATAAGCTCTACTGGGGAAGCCACTGAGTTCCCCAGAGTTCTAAATGTTGAAATACTCTGTGTTTGTGGAAGACTAATCACCTCCATGTGCGTGACAATATATCACAACTAGATGAAAAGCTGCAAACTTGAACCTGCTTTCAACACTGCTACGCTTGTCAAAATCCCTGATTGGGTATGGATGTCTACTGTGGCTTAGGGAACTACTTACCTTAACCAAAAGTTTTCTTTATATAACGATAAGAATCCCTGCAATGTTGTTTATTCTATATGTCTAATTATGTAGTTGCTGGTTCAAGTTATTTAGCAGCTAAAATAAAGTAAGTGTGCAGAATTTAACTTGTGTAAGTCAAGTCATAACATCACAAAGAATCTAAGAAAACAAGAAAAGGATAAAAAAGTTTCAGGATAAACTGTTTTGACTGATACTTACTCTAGCCTGAGATAGGATAGCCTGAGCCTGAGCTTCTTGGGCTGTTATTACAGGGCCCTTGTGTGCCTCACCACCTGCACGGAACTGTTGGCCACAAAAAGAAAAGAAAAACACAATAATCACTTTATTAAACTCTCTTTGCTTTTACAGAATGACAAATTAAACAGTCAACCCCAGAGGGTATTTCCACTTTTTTTTTTTTTTTCACACTTTTTCTGCATTATACTAAACCTGTTAACCCCACACCTTATGATCAAAACACCCTCACTCACAAATACATGACACTGACTAAGCACTTCAAAAGCCTCTGTCATTGGTTCTACTCCATTAAGCTGGCTGACATTTACAAGGCAAGTGATTTGTTACCCAAAGAAAATAAGGTTGCAGTCCCTGGCCTACTGTTGACGAGACTTACATTTGCTTACCAAAGTAAGTACATGGCCAAGTGACTGCAAGTTATGCAATATCTGAAAAAATAAAAAAAGAAAGACAGCTAGAAGGTACATAGAAAGGAGCAGGACTTACTGGTAGCATCAGAATGGTTCCCGGAGGCCCACGGATACCATCTGAACCTGGAATACCAGGACGGCCTGGGGGACCCTGAGGAATAAAAGTGAGAGAGAAAACATGTTTACATTTTAGAATGGAAAGACAGACTTACTTAAAGAAGTCACAATATAACTGATGGCCATAAAAAAATATTAGTAGATAAATAAAAGTACAAGAGAGCTCTGCATTTTAATAAGTCATTAGGGTGGCTGACGGGAATCTTACTAACCTTGATTCCTACACCAATAACTTTATCGGTTACCCCTTCCCCACACCAGTATGGACCCCATTTGACTTTATTGTAGTCCATATTCCAAAGATACATTGATATATATTGAATTACATCTGCAATATCTGTAAACAATATTGCAGTCACAATGGACTGATTGGGTTCAATACTTGGTAGGCTACATCACAATGGACTGATTGGGTACAATACTTGGTAGGCTACATCACAATGGACTGATTGGGTACAATACTTGGTAGGCTACATTACTTCAAGCACCATTCCTTTAACCTTTATGCTGATAAAATTTATCTGGACCCTTGGAGGGAATTTAACTTTTCTTGCTATCCACATCTGCCAAAGGTCTCCACCACTATATTCAAAATAGCTGGAGGTGATTAGTAAAGACATTGTGATAAAGAAAGAGATAAAGCGTACATAAGCTAATATCAGTTAGTAGTGTTGCTACATTAAACAATAATATGACTGTATCTTAATTTGCTAACACTGTACAATCCTTGTTGATAAGGCAGCATATCACTGTAAGTTGAAAATGCTTTGTTCCATTCCTCCCATTGGTGCTCTATTGAATTTATATCTGACTATGGATACCAACAGCTTCTGGCTTTATCTATATGAATCCCTCAGCTAAAACCAAACATCAACAGATTATTTTCCAGTCAATATTAATCCACTTTTTTGTAGCCACTGCAAATGTTAGCCTTATTTTGTGTTTAGAGCCCAGTGTGTAGTTTTGAAATACTTGAGCCCATCTCTTAAAAAGTTTTAGTATTGTGCATTTAGAGATATTTTTCTGCATTCTAGGGTACTGTTGTCTTTCTAGCATTTCTACTTTGACTTTTAGAAACCCCAGTAAGATAAATGTATAAACATTAGATGCTGCTCACTAGAATTTCTTTAAAGAAAGTAGAAAATCTCCCCATTTCGCATTCTGACGCTCGCTTTGAACTACAGAGAGTCATCTTCACCGCGTTAAGCTTTTAATTGCTGCCATGTGTTTGGCTCATTTTGTTTTACCATCAATTGCACAGGGGTGCATTGTAAAGTGGTCTTTGAGTGTTAATGAAGATAGCGTGAAGAGAGATTAGAACATTGTGAATGAGATTAATGGGGGAGAAAAATATGTTTAGATCACCAACAAAATATTCAACCACCAAATCTTAATCATAATAATATGAGGTGCTGTTGAAAGTAGGGGAGAAATTCTGATGTCTAACCATGATTTATCAAGCACTAACAAAATCTAAGACTAAGTCTTGCTACATTTTCTTACGACAATTTATCCTGAGTATATCTGAGATTGCCAAATCATTTAAATGTTTGCATCATTTTCAATTTATTTTTGAAGATATGTTCAAACCATTATTAAACAAAGATAACCATATTGTATGAAGGTCACTCAACACTGGCTTAAAGCTCACATCCACAGGAAGTCCAATACACTGAAAAAGTCTAAAGATGGAACTGCTTGAAGCTAATAAATCTGTAAAAGGCGTTTTAAAAGGTGTTTTATATTTATGCCAATCCACTGGGCAGTGCACTAGCAAGGTAGAAAAAAGGTAGGGGGAAGAGATGAAACCATGACACAATGAAAGCAGAAGACAGAAAAAAGGTGTTTGTGTGGACCTACGACGAAGGAGCAACAAGTAGTAAGTGTATATTCCACAATAAATTGATCACTTCCTAAACAGATTCCAAAAGCAGAACCGCACAACTGAAGTCCGCCAATGATTTTTATTTGTATTGGCCCATGTGTATTAAGAATGGTGTGGGCTACAGTGATGTGTTAACATGACATTGTGTGGCCGGTTACGCTTATAGGATATCATGATAATGACACCATGGGCAATATTTTAAACTTATCTACTTTGAGAGCTGGTTTCAAATGTAGTCGGTTTTGCGGCTGCTTCGTCATGATGGGACTCCTAACCGACAAAAAAGCTTCGTATACACTCAACCCAAGTGAATTCCCACAAAACTTTTAAATTAAACTGAAATACTTCCAGCTGTGATAACATTGGTCTGACAGCTTGATGCTGCTTATCCTTTTGAGTGACAGCGTATTTTATTATGTGTATTAATGTGGCATCTCAGGGTGTTTCAGTTAGCTCGATCCATCACTTGTTGACAAAATAAACCCCACAGTGCATCCAAAGACGGCACTCAAATGGTGAGCTTAGTTCATTCAAATACTCATCGACTATAAAAACCAATGGATGACATCACCATGCCACATCTGTCTCACATATAAAGTCAGTGGTTACTATATTATTTTAAAAGTAACACATTGTCTGTGGTAAGCTACTAGAGGCATTCCCAGAATGCCTGTAACTAATAACATGGCTATTGATCAAGAAGTAGTTCAGATTTTTTTAGGAAACCACAAGAAAAGCAAAGCTATTGCAAAAGACATATTTATAGAGCATTATGACCTTAAAGTTACAAGAGCTTAAATAAACAAATACACAAACCATCTAACATTAATTGTATGCTTAAGGCAGTGCCTTCTACTTTGATAGACAGAAGAATCAACTCTTGCAATCTCATCCTGGCTCTGATTGATGCCATGTGTTTCCATTTGCTTCTTTCTTTCCCCCAGTGGAAGTGAATTTACCCAATCCACAGTTGTGATTATGAGCATAGCGGCATCTAGTGTTAATGGTGGCTGGAGGAGAGGGGTTTCTGAGCACTAAGTGGAAGAAAAGGCAAAAGACGGAAACTGCATGCGTAATGGAAAACCGCAAAGAGTAGGTCTAATGTCCCTGTCAGTCCTCAGTGATTTTCTTCTCAAAGGAGGGAAGAGAAGTGGGTGGACAGGCTCGCTGAATGAACAAAAGTTTTTTTCTGTTTGCTTTTTTCTTAATCACTGCAGCTAAGTGAAACAACAAAGCTTTTGTGTTGGTTGAAACTTAGGAAATGTCTAGTTTGGTCCACGAGTTGATTTTTAGAAATACAACAGATTCTGACAATTTCAGCAAAGGAAAGGATTCTATCATCAAATCACAAGAAAAGTGTGTCTGAAATCAAGCTGGGCTTGAAAAACAGTGAGGTCATATTTCACAGAAAACTTCTCACCAAAGATCATCAACATAAGTGATCATGTTAAACTTTCCACATTCAAAAAATGCCACAGAGGCAACATGGTGAGGTCACCCATTGGGTTTTCAGTGGATAAGTATTTAGGTCTAAGCTTAGATACAGCTTAGTACCTATGGTATCTAATTTTCTGGTAACTACTGTCAATAGCTGTAATAGTTAAGTGAACCAAATATACCATTTTCCCCCACTCATAGTAAATGGGAAACTTGCTTTGACTGTATTATATTCTCATTTTAAAATGTAAACATTTCCTTTTGGCTACAATAAAAAAATGGATCCTCTAACTCAACTACAGTAAGATGATTAACTCGAAGATAACTCACCCTCTCACCAGGATCTCCTGGGGTACCTGGGGGTCCTTGCAATCCTGGGTTACCAGGAACACCCTGAAAGCAGACGTGAATAAATTTGGCATATTACCCCAAAACCACTGCAAACCAGCATTTCCAGCACAGTCAGCCTACCCAGAGAAGCGCATGTGGAGGCCAAAAGAGACAGAGGCAAAGCCATTATTTCGAAGGAAATAAACCTCAAAATAAAGTAAGCCCCCCCACCTAACCCTCCATACCCCCCTTGTGTTTCTTCAACATGCACATACAGAGTAACAGACATACAGACTTCTGTGCACAAATACACATTTGACATTTCGTCTCAACTCAAGCTCCACTGACGATCCGTGCTGACGTTCTTTCCATAAAAACATTTTTCCCTCTTTAGCTGTTCTCCATCTGTGAAAGGCAGACAGAAGTGTGGGAGAACGTGATACTCACTGCTGGGCCAGGGGCTCCTTGGGGTCCTTCTAAAAGCATCCCCTGCAAAAAGAAGAAAAAGGGGACATACAGTAGCATTAATGACAGCCTATAAATCAAAAGACCGTTAGGAGTAGTGGGAAAAATATTGAGATGTTTAGGGTTTTTGGTCTTAAAGTTAAAGAGTTTACTTGCTAAAGGCTAGGGATCCTAACCATAACCAAGTGATCTGATTTTTGAATTGAATTGATTTGGGATGCCACAAGTGCCATCATTGCCAATGTAAGCTTTAAAGGAAATTTCTTATCTTGTGTTGTTTTGGTGGATTTCTGTGTTGTTGCTAGATTCAGTTATTAAAGTTCTAACCTTATTTTCACTATCAACAACATGCTTTGAAATTAAGTTAAAGAAAGTACTAAAGGAATTAAATTAACATAACAAAATCATATCTAATAGAGATGGATACAATCGTCTAAACTTATGTCCTGGATAGTTCTTGTCAGTATTTAGTTCAAGAGGGGTGATAAAAAACTTTAGTCAGTGTTATTTGTCCAACAGAAGGCATTCAATCTTAATGGGAGCTAACTGTTGTCCATGTGTGGCAGACATCTACACCAAGTTAATGCTTCTGCTTTTAGCTCAGGTATATACCACAGCATCAGAATATAGGTCTCAAAGATGATTCACTAAAGAACTAAAGAATGTTAGCTATATGTGAGCTGCATAACATAATGTTGGTCAATTGGACAAACTATTGACCAAAGATGATAGATTCAGCCCTTCAATTATCGTTTTTTAAAAGAGTGAAGAAGAGCCAACAGAAAAAAAATACTGTTTTTAATGATACACACAAACTCCTTCCAGCTGCAGCTTTTTCCCCCAGAGCCACCGTGCAGCAGCGATATATCTAGTTAAACCTGAGACAGAGAGAAAGAACTGATCCAAACCAGAGATGAGCTGTTTTTTGTTTGTTTTTAACAGCCTAACCAGAACCGAAGAGAGGCAAATTTTTAAGTGTGTTTACAGGCCGCTTTGCAGTAATGGTGCGTTCAGACCATGCGTGGTGTCTGCATTGATTTCCATGAGTTCTGCATTTCGATTTTGCGCATTTAAATAACGATCAAAAGACTATAATGTCTCATAACGTACAACCAAAAAAAGAGGAAATTATTCCCACTGGATGAAATGTTTACATGTTTAGAGGGTTTTAACAGTGTGCGCAGGTGGTTAACAAATTTACCAGTGATGCAGAAGATGTGCTCTGAAGAGATGTTTGTCTTTGTCAAAGTCCCCTGCATGAACATATTCATTATATCCATCGCCATTTGTTGGATATCGTTGAGAAAATGTTTACGTATTGCTTAACCTTAGCATAACAGCAATATGTTAGATTCTGAGATGCTTATAACCACTAAAATGCAAAATTTAAAACCCTCTTTGTATCCTCATACAGTCAGCTAGGCCAACTGGTCGCTCATTTTTCATTTGGCCATGCTGGTTTTCCTTTATAACAAGCCATCTATTATTGTCAACATATCATGGATGGTTATGAGTTGCTCAAATGACAACTACAATACGAAAAGAATACCATGTTGTATGGAATATAAGAGCATTTTTACATTAAGGAAGCTGCATAACTTCATTACCAACTCCAACCTATTACTTTTTCTAGCCAGCTACTATTTTCTGCTTAAATGATTAACTAGATAATACATGTTAAATATGTCTTTAGAAAGGACCAAAAGTACTATCATTGCACCCTATTTAAAAAAATACAGTACAATATAGATATGAAATCTGAATAAATCAAGTGGTCTAGATAAAATTAATTCATAGGAAGGCTAAGCTGTATCTAGTTGTTGCTTAATCACTAATCAAGCAAGCCATGTCCTATGCAAATTTAAGCTTGAATATGAAGTGTGGTATTTTTGAACCACAACTTCAACAAGTTTTGGAAATTTCCGATTCCAAAGGGTGAAACACATCAGTGAAGTGTGACAGAAGACAAACCCATATATTGTTTGTAATTATTAAACCCACAGCCGAGGCTGCTCACCACAGATAACTAACAAGCATAAAGTCTTGTGTTGTCTTGGTCTACTTTTGAGCAAATCCAGTGTGTGTGTTGATAGTAAGGGTTGAGGAGAATAAAATGATACATTGCACTGTCTCTGGTGTTTTGTCATCATCTGGTCAGACTAAACATCTGTCATTGCTGCATCAGAACTCTGAGCTGTGTTTGCGATATATTTTTGCCCCCCCCTCCTTTACCTTATTCATACTTTCAAAGATTCCACGCTAAAACCCAGAAAATGACAAAATATCCTGACTTTAAATAGTTTAGGGAAGTGGAGATTTTCACATACGCAAAAACTTATTGATTTGTCTTTCAACCAACTGATTTCTGGTTCACCTCTGTTGATTTAAAATATGTAAAAGATAAGTTTTGACATTTTTGTTTAAAAAAAAAAGATTTTCAGTGCGGTTTATCTTCCTACTCATATCCAGGTTTTTGCATGGTTACCAATGTTTCAGCAGCTGTTTGAACAATGCTGACTAAATGTGGCTTGGATAGGTTGTGCACATTTGGAAAATTATACCTATTTTGAATTAAATGTAATGACTTTATTCTGGTACATGCATCGAAGCTTAGCAGATAAAGCAGTAAAATATGGGCTAATTAACAGACTGATTCTAAGGAGATTTCTATCTTTAGCAAGAATAACGTTTTTATGCAGTCTAAATTAGCTAAGCATTATGGGCACAAATCATTTTATCTTTTATTATTGGACTGCTTTTGTAAATAAACGTCATGGATCATAAGAACACATTAAATGTTAACTTACCGGTTCAATGACTGCGGGTTCTCCCTTCTCTCCTTTTTGTCCCAAGTAACCTTGACCCCCACTAACCTGAAGACAAAAAAATGTGAGCACCTTAAAACCTTAAAAACACAACCAAACTTGTCCACAAAAACACCACAAACTGTTGGAAACTAAGGTTCACATAACGGTAAAAGTTTATTCAAATATTCATAAGTAAAGATAACTTATTAATCTCAATCTTATTAGTTTTATTGTTAATTTGGAATTAGCCACATCTCTGTACTTGGTATCTATATCACCCCTATTTCCAATGGAAGTTTTTTAACAGCGCCAAAATGGAAAAAAGGACTTCAGCTGTTCACTCAAATAGGATTGTTACCTGACACTATTCATTTAATAACTTCAGAAGAAAAAAATTCACAAAGTGACCACAATTCCAAACCTCTCTAGACAAAACATAGTAGGGAGCTGAGAGAATTTAACACAGTTTTAATAGTAAAACTTTTACCTCCTGAATCAGCAAATTTGGATCTTTTGTCAGTGAAAGAAAGACAGGGACTCAGGAACTTTTTCAGATTGAAGAATGACTTTTTTCAGGCTTCGATGGCCAGGAAAAAAAAAATAAATAAAAAAAGCCAAGAATTTAGTCATTAGAAAAAGCAAACAGATTACTGGTGGAATATCCAGGGAAAGGCATGTCTGATAAACAGCAGAGGCCTCGTGAATGGAAAGCCTACAAAGGGCAAGCTAAATGCTGACAGCTGTTTATCTAAAGTAGACAAGGTGTGTGTTTGTACTAGCTTGGGTATATTTGGGTTTCTGGATGGTGGATGTAGAATGCCTGAGGATTAAACCATTAAAAATGACTGTGAAGCAAATAGAGATACAAATTGTATAGAGTTGCACCTATTAGTTTACTACTAGGTCTTAAGAGCAACGAATTTCAGTGTGGATGGATGAGGTGATAAAAAAAAAATTAGGAGGAAGGAGAGAGATTTCAAATCAAACTGTATTTTTACTGACATGTTGAGAGAAAACTTAAGCAGTAGTAGTTATGTAAAATCCAACTCCTTTTATCAATTTGGTTCTTTTGTTGAAGATTTGAGAGGCCTTTATTGACAGTATTTAGATAAAATGTTGGCAGAAAGAAGAAAATTGGCAAGAATGAAACCCTTTACAGTTACGTATAGTCTCAGTATATAGGACACTCACTCCATAGCTACAGCTCTCACCACAACTCAAGCATTATTTTGAAATCAGTTTCTGTTACATAGATTCAGTCTCTATTGTCATATTTTGTCAAACGTTTAAAAAGAAATCTGAGCTAATGAACACAAATATCTGTTACTGACCCTGCTCCGATGGATAGTTTATTTTGAGCACTAATTTGATCGGCATATCTGTGAATACTTCTAGGACTTTACACCTTCGGTCATTTCTAAGCACAAACACTTACACTGAACTCTGTCTCTGCCGGAACACCAGGACCAAACTCTTCCTCATACACTTCAGGGGTTGGCTTGGCATTGGTGGGATTGTAATCTCCGTAATCGCTATAATCTCCATAATTGTTATTGTCGTAGGGTTTCTCCACAAACTCCTTGGTATCATATTCCTTCAGGTCGTATTCCTTAAACTCTGTCACGTCAGTTTCAGGATCCACCTTCAAGGGGGGGTCCACAGGAACGCCAGCATCGACAGCAATGGTGGGGTCCACTCCGACCTCCTCTACACCAGTGATGTAATCATCCACAATTTCTGTATCATAAGTCTGGGATCATTCCAAACGTTTCAGAGAAGGAGGAGACATGGAGCAAATGTTAGTGAAGAAAATAATCTTTCTCAAAAAACTCATTCCTTTAGAAAAATATTTCTCCTTTTTATTTTTGCTAAAATCTTTATAGCACTGACACAAATGATTTAAACAGAAATCGGTCAAAATAAATTGTTTTACCCAGAGTTTAAAATCATTTATCTATGGTCAGGTGTCAATTTTAGGCCCATGGGCCATTTGCAACAGCTTATGTCAGCATTCTAACAATAATAAAGAAATGTTTTTAGAGATTGTTACAGAATACTTTAAATCTTTTTTCAAGAGGAAACTGTAGCATAAAACACAATAAATTCTCATTTCATTGATTATGTGTATTTTTTTATTTTTCTTACCTTTAACTCAAAAATAGCCATGGTTACATACAGTACATAAACTTGGCTTATTATAACAAGAACGTTGAAAGAAATAATAACCCATGACCTCTTATTGTTTCTGAAAAAAAATTGTATTGACAAAGCTATTTTTTTAAATATTGTACCATGTTTTTAATAAGGCAAAGCTAAATCACTATATGTTTTAGACTTAGGATGTTTGATCCATTCCTACCAAAATGTGAGTTAAAAAAAACTGTTTATTTAAAAATTCACCAACAGCACTTAAACAGAAATTATTTCTGAAGATCATCTCAGCAATCTTCCATTCTTCCATCCAATCTTCCAAATTGCATGATCCTCAATGGTGTCACAAACCCAACTTACAAAATAAAAATCAACTAAACAAATAACTTTGAAGCAGACAGAAGAACAGGAAAGTATAAGCATTACCTGTCCTTGTCTGGAAGACTCAGTCGGAGATTCAGGCTGACTGCCATCCACTATGTTGTAATCATACTCGCCAGTGTAGTAGTCTCCACCAGCAAATGTCTATGATTAAGCAGCAATAGTTTAAAAAGTTAAGAGCTGATGAAAACTTTGATGTGCCACTAGGGACATAAATCAAAAATACATTTCCATATACACCTATGAAATTAAAGTCTTCCACATGCTTTACTAAAAACATTGCATACAAAACACTAAAAACCTCCTATATAAAGTAGTGAACACATTTACCTCCTATATAACCTACTCAAAAGCTCTTATACAAAGTATTGAGAACTGTTCATTTAAACTACTGAAAAGCTTTAGCATTCATACACACTGCTGAAAACCTCTTACATACACTACTAAAAAGCTTTCATAGACACTACTAAACAACTCTTACATCACTACTAAAAGGTTCTTATACAGACCATTAAAAACCTCTTACTGTACATGCACTACTAAAAGCTCTAATATACACTACTGAAAACCTTTCATACTCACTATTGAAAAGTTCTCACACACCTTAATCAAATATTTGTAGATTTCACTTGAAAAGGCGTTTTATTAAACCGGAAGTTATAGTTTTAAACAGTTTTAAACCTTCCGGTTAGCTTTGCATATTTTGTCCGGTCGATATTTTACTAAAATTAAAATAATAAAATTAGCGATTACCACTCAACTAACCGCTGAACACTTCGAATAAGCAGTGTCATTACTCAACTATATTTTGGCTTTAACGGAGGTTCGGATCCTGTTAAATGCTTACAACGTTTGACCAGCAGCCGACCGTAGACAGGGCTATGTATAAAAATACGTAAAATACGTAATCTTATCTACGTGTATGCGAGCTTTTAGTAGTGTATATAAGAGGTTTTAAGCAGTGAATATGAGAGCTTTTTAGTAGTGTGTCTGAAAGCTTTTTAGTAGTGTATGTAAGAGATTTTTAGCAGTGTGTGTGAAAGGTAAATCTTTTCAGTAGTTTATGTGAACAGTTCTCACTACTTTGTACAAGAGTTTTTGAGTAGGTTATATATGTGTAAATGTTTTCACTAGTTTAAAGGAGCTTTTCAGTGTTCTTTGTGCAAGGTTTTTATAATAGTATGTGGAAGACTTTAATTTCATATATGTATATGGAAATTAATTTCTGATTTATGTCCCTGGTGGCACCTCATAAAAAACAGTTGCTGAACACATCTACAGCGTAAGCTTCCTCAACAGCTAAAAATTCTTACAGATGTTTGGGGTGGCACGTACAATATGTTGTGCAGAAATAAGAACCCGTTAATAATAAAATAAAGTATGAAATTAATATTTAGAAGGCAAAACAAACAGAATTATTAATATTAATAAGTATATGTTTATCTTGAAAAATGAATCAAGATTTACCTCAACCTTTGCTCCAGAGGTAGGAGGAGCGTCAGTGGTTACCTCCCCTTCGCCGTAGTCATAAAATTCACTGTATTCATAGACTGGGTACTGTGTGAAGAAACAGCTGTTAATACCTAGTGTAAACAAATCCTTAAAAACAGTCTGATCCTTCTCTTTGAACCATAGAACCATAAATTTGATCATACCATGCTTTGTCATCATGAGATGCTTTAACAGTAAGGGATCAAACTTTGCATCCAAGCAAAAACAGCTGTTTTCCATATGCACCATAACTGTAATTTTCTTCATTGTTTTTCCGTTTTTCAAATCTCTCTGAACTTTATGTTTGAGAAAAAGTTGATGAAAGCCAGTAAACATCATTAAGGCCCATGTCTTTATTTATCTTTTTTTCTACAGGATGTTTAGAGCCCTCGAATTTTAAGCCGATTAAGACTGATCTGCGGTTGCTGTACAGCAAAAAGACCTGCAGTTGTCATTATTGGCTCTTTCCAGAAAATCCCATATTTATTGAAGTATAACACATAGGATTTAGAGGCAGGAGGTAAAACCACCGATTTAATAGCCGGAGCAATAAAAAATAAAGAGGTACAGAGAGGGCAGAGCGAGAAAGGAGGAGTTTGTAGCATTTCACTTTTTAGCAGTTTTGAGGTGAATATTGTTAAACTGAGGACATTTCAGTTTGATTCATCTATCCATCTATTGTCTATACTCAGTTATAGTCTTCGCTGGAAGGTTTGTGCTTGTCTTTAGAAGTCAATAAGCAGAAAGTGGGGAACACCCTGGCAGGTCTCCAAACCATCAAGGGAAACACAGATATACACAGAACAACAAAGAGCATGCACCCACACACACTTTTAGCTAAAAACAACTCACTGAGATCAATTACAAAAAATGGATGTTTTTAAGGTACCAAGAGGAAACTCAGAGAACCCATGCATGAACAAGCAAGAAACGGCAACTTCAATCAGAAAAGCCTTATGAGAAAATTAGACCAAGACTCAAACATCTTAGAGTCATTATTGAGGGGGAAATTGTATCGAAAAACATTTTTATTTTAGTTGTAGTTTAAACAGTATTAGCAACATCAATTTAAAATTGTGAACAGAGAAGTGTTAGCAAGACTTGTAGCATTTGTTAAAATCAGGCAGCATATTTCTATTTAAGAATTCCCATGATAATTAGTGTCTGCTGGTGTTCTGCGTCTGTGCTTCCTACAGAAAGACCTATTTTATATTTCTGAACCCATTGTTTTCAGAAGTTCCTGTGGTTCTGATAAAGCCATCAATAGCTAGAATCAAGTGTTTTTGTCATCTAGGGAAACTTCAGTGTAGCTTATCCAGTCTTCTTGTTCTAACACTGTAACTTAACTTCTCTTCTGGGGTTTTGTTTTCTTTGTAACACAGAACTCCTGCTACTTCAACCAAAGGCACACAGGACCAACATATAATGATTTAAAACATCTTCTACATTCCTTTGTGAAAGGGGTTTCATTGTGCTTGCATTGTCTGAACGGAGGCAAAATAGATTGTTATAACAGAGCAGCCATGATATGCAATACCTAATCAGCAAACGGATAAATATTAGTCTCTAGGCAGCTGCTAAGCTTATAAAAATAATACAAGCTCTGGCGCTTGGTGAAATGTTGGCCTGTTATGCGGTCTGGAAGGGGAAAGGTCACATAAAAGAAGCCTTGGCCTTAACGACCAGACATGCTCAAAGGAAAAAAAAGAGGAGTTATTTATATTATTAAAGTACTTTGCCAAGATTAATAGCTTTTAAATAGCTAGATAAAAAAAGAATATATCCACTTAATAAATACACCACTCTAACTTTGTCTTATTTCTTTGGTACACCTACAGAAATGTTGATGTGGACACCAAAGTCATCAAGCTTCATAAGATGAAGCATCTTCAGAAACGGTTTCATGCTTGGATTGCTTAAGGTATTTAATTTCAGAAACAATTGCTACATAACAGAATTTATCTTTTACAGTACTAAGTCTCAGTAAGTTTTAGCACACTGAGCTGTAATGTAGGCAGAACATTCCTGTATTAACTGTACAGAAAACAACAATAAATAAACAAGATTTACAATGTCCTTAAAGCCAAACTGCTCCCTGCTGGCTACTTGGAATTGACAACCTCCTTATGTTGGCTGAGCAAAGTAACTTGATGATGAAGCGATATTTTCCAGCGCTGGTACCCTCTGTTCTGCCAATAGCTTGGAATAACGGACTCGCTTCTCCTCTTTTTTATTTTGAACAAAAATCCAAAGTCTGCTTTTCCAGGTACTGGAAGTAGTCAGGGAAGGAAAAGCTTAAATTTCCCTGTGAGTCTGGACAGAGCCTGTTGAACTCGTTAGTGATATAAATCTCAGGGCCACTCCAAAGTAGGCTAAGACTTTGAGGCAGGAAAAAGCCATGAAGATTTTCCAAAATTAGTTTAGTGTGAAAAAAGTGAGTTATTTAATGCAACACAGAGGGAAAATATTTACCATAAGATAAAACTGTAAAACAGCACAAAGAGTTGAGATGAAAAGAAACTAAAGGCTGGCTGAGGAGGTTCTGAGTGATGTTTTGGAGACAGTACTAATAAAACTTTAATTTCAAACCGAGCCATGTATTTTGATATCTCATTGTTTTTCCACTAGTAAAACAGACTGGAGAAAGAGGCAGCTCTGGCAGCTTTACAGAAGCTTTTCTTTCTCAAAGTTTCATCTCTATAGCCAAAGGATTGTCCACATAGCACATTTCAAAGGAATTTTTTTCAGTTTTTTTTTTGTTACTTAGCAATTTTATAGAAATGCCATTTAGACTGTTTCATCAACTGAAAAGCAAAAAAAAAAAACTGAATTCAGCAGAGCTTTTAATCGTTTATTTAGTGAAGTATCCTGTTCTGATGCATTGCATTTACCAGGGATCCATACTTTCTGCTTACTATGTCCTTCTTGATCTTTTCTATTCATGCCATATACCTATTGGGGAATGAAAGGTTATCCTTCCAAGAAGCTACAACTCCCACATAATTTCCCAAATTTATTCCAAATAAAAATAACTGTTGAAACCTGATCTTTATTTTTTCCAAAATACACCAATAGATGCTGACCTCTGTCTCTGGTTCCTGAGCTTGTGGTGTGTCATGGTGGCTGGGTGCTTCACAATCAGGGCTGTAGTGTTCACAGTAGTCGTAGGCTGCCCTAGGGTCTGCCACTATCAAAAGCTGCTGAATATCCCCCTGAAAAAAAAGAGGGATAAGTCAGTGGTTACAGAAAAGAGTTCGCACATCAAGGTTCTCATTTATCCTCTGCGGTCATGAAGATAAACAGGGAGTCTGTTGGATCATTTACAGCCAATATCCAAAATAGTTCTGCAAGATGGTCTGTGGTATGATGTATTTAATTTTTTTTTTCTTAGAAAGTGATTTCTTTTCCGGCTTGGTTTTGTAAATTTCTTCAATATGGAGACACATCAGCTTCATGGGAAACACAAGAAAATGTTGCTAAAAAACTCAAAGACCCAAATAGTTGTAACAATGCTTTAAACTTTATTATTGAGTTCCTACATTGTGTTAACCTGTGAGAACATTTCAGCAGTTATGTAGAATGTCCATTACAGCAACGGGGTTGTTAAACTTACCTGTCCTCTTCCCAATAAAGACTATAGAACTAAGCATTCTGGGTTTTTCATTTTAGTGATTGAAATATGTTTGTATCTATAAACGCTGAATTTTCAAACACTTTGTGATATTATTTAAAAGTTTTAGACTTTCACATCCTGCTGTGTTACAAATGCAAGCTAAGACATGTTTTGAATTGGTTTCATTTGGACAAAAAAGGTATACACTTGTGTAGTAAAGAAAGCTGAATTAAATATCATTTGTCAAATAAATTAAAAAATATATAGATTCCAAAACGATCATTTAAAATAGTGGTTCCCAACCTTGGTCCTCAGGGACCCGTGTCTACTACCTTCCATATTTTAGAAAAAATGGTTTTGTGTCTTTTAAACCAAAAGAAGTAATACAGCTGTGACACGTACACTTAACCTGAAAAATGTCATACAAGAGGTACACAAGATTTATTTTGAGAGGTCACACAAGTTTTTTATTTAGGAGAAACAAGGGCCATAATTTCTCTATGGGTTGTAATGGTTGTTGACCCTGAATTAAGAAGTTTCATTGAGACTCAGGTTGTATAAGTGGGGATAACAGAAGATGAACCTCAACACAAGACTTTTATAGTTTCAAATGGGTTTAGATGTTTTAAGTTCCATCCATCTTCATTTCAACTACTAGAATGAGGCACTACAGTATAATGTTGCAATCATCAGATTTCAACATGAGTAATGTGAAATCTAATTTTTCCGCCACACATAATGCTTTTCTTGTTGGTTTTGCTGTTTGTTCACATTTTTTCTGTAAAAACTCTTTAGCCTTAAGAGGTCATATGTATTTGAACTGAGATTGAATTATTCACAATGTTCCATTTACTGACCTTAGTGGCAGTTGGTTGCAAAGGATTTTAGGTTTGGTTAATTCAAAAACCACATAATTGAATTTCACTTAACAATTATGTGCTTATTTAAGTGTCACATAACATTTAAATCTACACTTATAAAGTGAAAAAGTGAAAAAGTGAGGATTTAGTCTTTTTAAAGCACTGTTCATTGCTGCATGGCTTCCAGTCAGTTCCTAAAAGCCTTATTCCATTTCAGACAAGTCTGTTCTTACTGGTTTGCCAACTAGTGGGGTACAGGCAGCTGTTCTTTTTTCTTAAACCTATGCCAAATTAGCGCCTAGGGAGACTTTCCTGAAATGTTTATCAAAGGCATGTAGCTTAGATAAGTACAGCAACAGTAGAGGCCAGAACTACTGTATAAATAATCTGATTCACAGATTCAGGAACAAATTACTGATTCAGCTGGTGATTAGAACTATTTCTGACATGGATTTTATAACTTTGGAACTCCACAGACACTTTTGTGCATGAAAAGCTTTAAAGCCTGAAAAAGGGGGAAAAACTCAGAGAGCATAACAGGGATTATTTAATGCCTATAAAGTGTGCTTCTGTTCCCTTTGGCCAGGCTGCCCAAGTTCTTCACCAGCTTGATGGTAATAAAATGAGATAATAAACCAAAAAAAAGCCAAAAGCACAAGGCGGATGTTGAATACTAAAGAGAATAGTCTTCTCACTATTAATTAGATCAAGCTTTATAGGTAGCTACTAGGCTGTAGGGGAATCTGAAAGCTTTTAAAAAGAACTATTATACAGTTACCCATACTCCATCATTAAGGTTAGCAAGTCCCTGTACTCAGCAGACAAAAATCCAAAGGCTGTACTTATCTGAAGCCGTCTGTTTTTCATGAGCCTATGGAAAAGGAAATTAGATCTCCTCTACCAACTGTTCAAAAGGCATATTTTCCGTGATACTATCATGAGGATTTACAGGAAAATCAGGACGTACTTTCCCTCCAATCTAACCTAACTTTTTCAGATTTTTTGGATTCCACTATAGTAAAAAAAAATCATGCAAAATTACTCTAGAAACACAAAGAGAGGGTACGATCAGGGTGGCCCTTTAAGAGGAAGCTCATACATGTAGAGTGCATTCAATTATAGGAGGCAACATCTGTATAAGCTTACATCTCTGGAACGAATTAAATACTCATCGCTCTGCACTCCCATCATATGTAACCAGTAAATCTGAGCAGTGTTGGGACAAACCAAATTAAACATAGGTTAATTAAGCTTTTTGGTTTATGGAGGGATAGTCTGTTTGGATCAGTGCTCTTTGGTTGCAAACACATGTATCATTTTATCCTTTAGGTTTCCTTACAACTAATCGCTCTCTGTGGGACTGGATGTTTGTGAATCTGGCTAATGTACCTTGAGAAAGTGTTCCTGATTGTGGTGCTTTTTAACATTTAGTCAAACTATGACAAGTGTTGTGAATAATGTAGTTACAAAATAACGTGAGTAACTGCAGTAATTTTTTTATATGAAAGCTAATCTAACCAATTACTTTTCACATATTGGTAACAACGCAGTACTTGAAATCGAATGCAAGGAGCAGGGAGCTTAGATAAAATTTCAACGTGACACCGATTGGCTGAGGAGTCGCAGTGTGGGTGGATGGTCAGTATGCTTTGAACATGGACTGAGAGGAGAGACAATAGAGTAGAGCCACTGATTCAATGACAGCATTCTCTTATGAAAAGCCCTCGCTGAACTCAAAGGCTAACAGCTGTTATAGAAGTCAGTCAGAGGCAGCTCTAATCTAAAGAAGCTCCTAACATCAACTAACCACCTGCAAGACACTGACAAATAGCTGTCCACATGCTGCTTTTTACTTTCCTTTCAGTGCTTTAATGAATTCACTTGCCTGTTTTTATCATTTTTTTTCACACAGAACTACTGGGATTATACAGTCCTGTTTTGTTTTTTTCATGAATAATGTAATCCCTGATTAATTCTATTGTAAAGTATATATTTTGTTTAAATTAT
Source organism: Jordanella pulchra (assembly GCA_034780135.1). Taxonomy (NCBI): domain Eukaryota; kingdom Metazoa; phylum Chordata; class Actinopteri; order Cyprinodontiformes; family Cyprinodontidae; genus Jordanella; species Jordanella pulchra. Next base: position 28,945 of record JAUZNJ010088431.1, on the reverse strand, counting down.
ATTCATTGAAAAGCATTTTTTTAAGCTTCATACCTAATTTATAACCAGTTGAAGGCTGCCAATGTGCAAAAACATCAAGTTCTAAAACATCTGATTTCTTTATTGTTATTTATTGTAAACATAAATATCATCCCATCTGCATAATCATATTGCAACTCACTTTCCCAACCACACACACCAAAATGGTGCAGATTAGAATATCATGTTTTCAGATGAGTTGTACTTTAAATTGATTATTTATCAGTAATTGCAATCAAACATTTTATCTTTGATAACTGAACTTTGGTTTGTATTTGAACAGTCATCTCTACAGCCTCTTCTGAATCACCATGGGCCTCTTGGCTGTTTATTCTGATTTATGCTTCTCTTTAGTAGCCAATAATTTTAGATGGATGGCCAGTATTTGTCGGGTTACCAATGTGCCATTCTTTTTCAACTTAGAATGATGGATTGAACAAGGTTCTGTGATATGCTTAAAGCTTTGAATATAGTTTCAGATCTAACCCACACTTCCTCATAAATAATCCCTAATATAATGCACTGTAAAAGATGATATATAACTAAGTCCATTTTTCTTGAAATGTTTTAAGTCAAACAATTTTCAATGAAATAAGATTATTTTCATTTAAAATAGAAAAAAAATCTATTACTGTATCTTATCTCAAGTTCATAATATTTAGTTATTTCATTTTAACGGGAAAGATACTTATTCCATTGGCATATCTTCTTTTTTAAGTTTGGTTAAAATGTTCAAAGCTTTTTCAAGTTACAGAAGAAGTTTGTTTCGGGGTTTTCTCAAATTTGGTGCATAAAAACATCTGTGAATTAGTTGGATCTGGAAAACATCTTTACGTAACACAATCAACAGCTTAAAAAATGTGTTAAAGTAATAACAGTGTCACTAGTGCATCATACTGGGAAAAGACAGGAACGATAAAACACAGACGCACTCAGTCTGGCTTGATCTTTGTCTGTTTCCTCCTCTAAGAACTTTCCCCTCTTTATGTCTGGATAGAATCATTTTATTTCTTTCATTTTCTGTTTTTTAAACAAAGCTTACTGTTCTAAGCAAGCATGTGGTCATTATATGTACAAGATATACTAAATGAAAATAACATTGAGATCTCATCAAGAGACCACACGGTTTCTTAAGCCTCTCAGTATTCAGTCAATCCCCCACTCCCTGATGAAATCCTCATTCCATGCCTCCCTCAGCTTTTCCTTTCATCCTCGTGACTTCCTAGTGCATATCTCAGTTTGTTTTGTTGACGTTCACGTCTGGGTCAGACTGCACATCTTTTTGGCATGTGTTCTTGTTCTTTCTCAGAATCCCAGGAATGATCTACAGCAGTGAGCACAATCTGCCCAACTCCATTTCAGACATAATGGGATAAATCATCTTGTCAAGGATGCACAAATATACACCTATTCATGTTATTCTTGCAAAAATACATGTCTCAACATTTGTGACTTTCATTTGAAACATGAGCTGAGAACATAATGAATTACTTAATAAGAAATTCAGGTATTTATTTTTCAGTCACAGGAAAAGTACTTCTTTCTTACACAACAGAGAAATAAGGTATAAAATAAACACTATCATGTTTCTTCCTGAAGCTCATTTCGTATTTTATTATATTATATATATATATATATTCTGCAGTTAGGAGTATCCTTCCTGACTTACCAAGTACACAACTGACAATAAAATTTCTTTGGAAGTAGATCATTAGCAGGGAGTCAAATGTGTGTGATTACCAGCTGGAGGTGTCTGCGGTTTGTATTGGAGGAGGCAAATCATGAGCCTCCACATTCAAGTAAAGTAAAACTGAAACACAAAGATCCAACTTTGATTGGATACAGACAGCTCCTGCTGGCAGCAGATCACAGAGGTGGTGAAGGTGCAGGACGTTCCTAATCATGCCTGGAACTGACCTCATTTAAAAGGCATAAATGTGGTTACTGTTTTAGCTCTTGGAAATAAGAAATTGGATTTATAAACTTTATCAACTCAATTTACTTTTACTGACACAGTAAGAAGTTAAGACACGTTTTTCTGGCTTCTGGAGGTTTTGTTCTTCTTTATTTATATCACTGTAGAGTAGAGGTGTCCTTTGTTTGACTACCAGAGCCTTGTTTCTGAAGGCAGCATGATGGATAACTCCAGAGTATGTTCTGAGGTAAATATCTAGTAATCCAGGGTTTTTGGTTTCTAAAACCTAGACAGCCGTGACCCTGAGTCAAGTTACTACTGTAAGTTATTCAATTAATCTACTTTGGTCTTGAGCAAACTTTGTTGGACGCATCTCAGATGTCGCACATGTGAGCTCAGACATGACACAAGGATACGGCCGGTCCATTTCTGGAGAATCCTGTAGAGGTCAGAAGGCAAATACTCCAAGCGATTAAGCAGCGAGATATATTCTCATTTCCAGATTCACAGATGTTGAAGTGTTACCATTTCTCACTATGGTCAATTTAGCTTCAATGGCACAAAAACGACAAAATGTTTAAGCTGCACTTCCTTTTTCTGCCAATGGCATACTGTCGGGAACTTCAACTTTTCCTGTACATCAGATGTGCTTGTGTGGTCGATCGTAGTTCAGCTTGCATCACAGATCAGCGGTGATGTTGTCTCATTAACAAAGTAAAGAGTGCCCCTGCGTGTCTTGCTAAACACTGGGATTCAAACCCTGGCACAGGGACTGTAGTGTTGTGCTAATGGGTTTCTCTTTATGCTACCTTCTTTCTTTTATAATTAGACACAAATAACGTTGGCTTTGTTTAGTTATATTCTACAAGATAGCTTTTTTAGAGAGAACCAAATGCAGTAGACCTATCAGCTTTTTGAAGTTATGTAAAGATGTGATACAAAAAACATGATCAGCAGTTTGGAAGCAGTTTGTATTTCAGTAGTCTACTCTAAGAGGTAGGCCTGCAGTGGAGAGTTAACTGACTTTCCAATCAGTTCCTAAACTGAATGCATCATTACTTTCATTTCATTGAGTGTTTTTCTTTTATTGATGACAATAATTCTAAATATATATTAATCATATTTTAGTGAAAAACTACAACTGTGGGGACCTCACACACACTTAACTGATGCTCCAACAGTTGGGTGTCAATTTTTGCTTTCTGCAGCTGCGTTTTCAGGTTTTCCTTTTTCAGTACACAAGTTTCTATGTTTTCATTTAGAACACCATGTAAAGCTGTTTTGCAAGGAGCTATAGAGAGAACAGAATATATGCATTTCAGCTGCATTTCTGCCCCTTTATATTAACCAGGTTCTATCTTCCCACATACTGTATTAAAATGGTAAGTATATTAACAAATATTGTTTGGAAAGTGTGCATCCTAATTTAGGATACCTCCTATGTGCCATTTTAATGTCTACCATAAAAATATGTCTGGTTATGTCAGAAATCACAAACACAGTAAGATGCCTGCCTATCTTGCCCCATTATACTTCTGACTGAAGAAGGAAACTTTCTCTTTTTATTGTTCTCCATTGTGGAGTTAGCTCCCTTGCAAATATTAACTGAAAATGGCACAACAAAGGAATGAGAAAGCCTTGCCATGCGGAAATGAACACGGCAGTGTAACAACACACGCTTTTAAGAGGTAGAAATAACACTGGTTTGAAAATCTCCACTGATGCCGAGATGGATGCTTACTAATATTAGCACTTTACAGAAAAGGTTTTCAGTGTATGAACCCCAACTGAATAAGTTGCCACTATTGATAACAACACTAAGTTACACTTCTAATTCACACAAACACAAGTGTACACAGGAAAAAAGTATTTGTGGTGGCTGTAACTAAGAGGTGTGTTCAAATGACCTAAAAAGTCTGTAATTTCACTTCTGCCAAATGTTTCATAACCAAACTCACCCAATTCATTGTTTGTTGATGGGCATTAGAACCAAATCCAACCAAAGACGTATGGATAAGGACTTGGGTCGCCCTTAGTCCTCGACGCGGGCGACCCAGGTTCGAATCCGGCTTATGGTCCTTTCCCGCGTGTCTATCACCCTCTCTCATCCCCCCTTTCCTGTCAGCCTACTGTCAGAAAAACGAGCCACTAGTGCCGTGAAAAGCTCAAAAAAAAAAAAAGAAAGAAATTAATGCACACCAAACTTTAAGATTGTACATGTAATAAAGTATGAAGGCCATTGGTTATACTCATTCCAAATTCAAATGTAGGCATTAAGTTGAGTCGATATCTCACAAAATACATAGAAATATTAAATGCTGATATTCTTCACAAAAATAAATATTTCAATCAACTGCATCTAAATCATAAGAGTGAATGAGGCACAATGACTATGTTTCTCCTCCTGAACACTCAACTGTAAACTGTGAAGATCAATTTATTTAAGGCTTGGAGCCCATCAGCCTCTAGCTGTTCCTCTGCCAACATCAGCCCAGCTCGAGGGAAAGCATTTTGGAACAGCCTGCTCTGCAGCACTAACAGACACATGGACATAATAACTTCCCCTCCCTTCATCCTCTTCTTCACCAAGACATACAGAGTGACACTCACCCCAAACAAACAACAACAAAAAAACCACAAAAAATCCAATTCTAAAAAAATGGCTTTGATTAAAAAAAATAGTTTGAACTTCAAAAGGTTATTTAAAAGTTGGAGATGTGTGTGTGTGTGTGTGTGGGTGTGTGTGTGTGTTATGGGGGTGGTAGCATTTTGAGAACGGGTCATCGAGTATATCTCTTAAACATCTGTGCACGTTAGGCCAGGACTGAGCACACTCTGCTCATATTTTCCTTTAGCCTCCAGCGCTCCCTTCATGTCCAGTTTTGACACCTGCATGTGGATTCTATTTCAGTAAGGTAGACTTGAGTGTAATGCCAAAAGAAGTTTTACATATAAAGTTACTTGTAAAGGTTCATAATACGACTAATAAGACATTTCTTGTTTTTTTTTAAGGACAGTGTAAAGTAGGAATAAATGTGTTCTCAGTTTGTCACACCACAAAAATCTGTTTTTATTTATCCCCCAACTGACTTTGAATGATTAAAAACAGAACTACGGTAAGCATATAAAATTAGGTCTCAAAAGTAATGAAGAAAACATTTTCTTTGCTCTAAGTGGCTGGGGAAGTGTCCGCTATAGGGCCACCGAAACCACGCCCACTAGCTATTGTATTTCACTGCAAGAGATTTAAAGAAAATAAGCTAAATATGATATTTAAATTCTGATTTTAAATTCAGAGGGGATCAGTAGAAGCTTTGTGCATGTGTGACTCATGTTCATCGGGGAAACTACAGAAACAGGCTGCAGCTGCTACGTCTGAATCCCTGTGTTCTGGAAGAGGGAGGGGCTCGCTGAATAACTGCTCACTGAAGACAGTAAACTCAGTGTTTCCTTTGATTACTTGTTATCACCAAAGTCTTCCACAGGACTGAAGAAAATAGCTCAATTTGTAGCTTTTTTTAAAAAGTTGCTATTGAAAAGGCACTAAATATATGCTGAGCTGGCAACAATGCAGAGTCACTTTTATACTGCTGGGCCAGCAGGGGGCAAGCCGATGCTAAACAGCGTAACAACATGAGGCCACACTTTGAGACACATAGCCAAAATCCTGAAACAAAGGCATATTGAACCCCAAATTTTATTCTAGCGCCATAAAGGAATAACAAAAGGTTTGAAGACTTTTTTACATATGTAGAACAATAAATTTATGACATTATTATTGGTTTAGAAGAAAATGTGGGAATTCTTTTTAGTCTTTTACAAAAAAACAATTCTTAAGAGGAAGCTTCAAAATATGTATATGGTGAAAGCCAATGGATAGACTGGTTCAGACATAATAATTGTTTCAAGCATATGTAAATTCAAAGGCAACTAAATAAAGAGTACACCAGGACATCTTTAATACCTTTAAATCAACACAGTGTTATTGTTTTGGGTTTTTAAGGTCGGGGAAATTAGGTTTGTATCAGCTCATGCCGGATGAGACCTTGTATACCATTGCTACAATTCCTACAAACTATTTATTTAGCCTTAACACATTGGCAGTACAGCAGTACACATTTGCATCCTCTTGATGTGGATTCTTTGTTCAGCTTTTTCAGACTGGATATTAATTAAAATGAATCGGAATAAATGCTTTAGACATTTTAGAAGCAGAAGGGGACTAGATAGAGTATGTACCAGGGAGTGGGTGGGTCAATTAATTCTGGTAGAGGGAGCGAGAAACTGAAAATCCTGGAAATTCTAGTGTTAAATAGGATCACAGTTTCATCTGTTATATCAGGGGTCTCTAGTGCTCCTGTAAAATAAATAAAATAAATACTTTTTGTTTTTTGCTTTTTTTGCCCCATGCCCCCCTGGAAAAGAAAACAGTGGCTCCACCCTGCCCCCCTGGTAAATCTGGACTAGAAATGCCACTCTTTGAGCTTTACATGGTTGCTTCTGTATTAAACACTAGTTAAAACCTTTTGTAACCTGTGTAATGCCTAAACTCTTGCCACAAAAGGCACCACTTCATCTTTTAAAGGTTCTTAAAGGAAAACAAATTGCTCTGTAATCTAACACTACTTAGTTTAATTGGTCTTTAAAAAGGGGGGCAAAAGTAGCCCCAACATGAAGTAAAAGTAGATTAGTTAATATTATGAATTCCCTAATTAGCTAGTTGATTTTCTATTTACTCTTATTCCAAATAATTTATTTACTTTATAACAGTAAGTCTGTAAAAAAAGCCCAATAAGAACAAAGATGTAAATCGAATTAAATTTAATGACCTCATCTAAACTGTGTATTTAATTACTGGATACCAAAAACCTGTTTGTGATTAAAAGTGGCATCGATATTTTCAACTATCTTTACAGTGGAAAGTAATCTTTGACCTGGAGGCAAACATCTTGCAGGCTGCTCCACTTTGCATGCATTCCATGTGCAGTGACATCAAAGAGAGACAGTTTTTTTATGGTAGCATTTAGCTCACATTTTCCACAAAGAAAGACACTATCTGTGCAACCCAACTGCAACATGCATCATAAAACCAAATGAATATTTCTGCAAATTCTAACTCTCCATTCCAACCGTTTTGCTGTAAATATTTACAGAATAGTATGACATCTTTTCAAAGTGGATTTCTGTATTCCATGTTAGTCAAATATTTAAACTAACTCAGTCTGTGCCGAGGGCAGAAAAACATAATGAATATCACATTGTGCAAGAAGCCTTTTAAGAAACATGAACCCAAATCCAACATTGTTGTTCTGGGCAATAAAATTCACCACTAAGGAGTATTTATACCTTAATAGAAGACAAATCTAAAATCTACAGCCTTAAATTGCGTCACTGAAATGTTTGGACTGGGGGCACAAAATTACCATTTCTCATTGGCACAGCTAGATACTGGAAATCAAATAGCAAGAAAAGTTACTGTTGGTTTAACTATGTCCTAGACTTACAAGTACCTACAAACTGCAGAATTAAATACCAACTACAATCTAATTTTAAGATTAGTATCAAAAGTCCCTAACTATATTAGGGACTGCCTTGAATCTTTTTAAATGTAATAATTCTACATGTCAAAATAGGAATAATTTGATATAATTAGTTATATTGATAAATAATATGTTCATTTTTCTCTTATTTGGTTAAAAATTTAAAATTTCCTGGAATTGTTGAAACAACAAATTTCCATAAGTGAGTGAACAAAAATGTTTGAAGATTTACTTTTCAAAGTCATTGTCAAAAAATATTGGCATTATTTTTTTTTTTATTTAAAAGGTCTCCTATACCTACACATAACAAACAGACAGCAAAGAAGTTGTCTATTCTAAGTTTAATCTTCAAAGTTGTGATTAGGTTAAATCAAACTAGAAAAGCACTCAGAGAGCAGACCTCCTCCCAGCAGTAAATTTTGCCACATCAATAGCAAAAACTCACACATTATCTAGATCACTACCAAATATTAATGGAATGTTCCTCGGCATGAGGCACAAGACTGGTAAAAAAAAAAAATCCATAAAAATCTATTCATAAGTTTTTAATTGATCCTGACAACAAACAAACAATGTTCTCTTGTCTTGTGGTTTTTGTGTTTAGTAAACGATCTGCTGACTTTTTCAGTCCGATGCTGAGACTGTCAATAGTCACTTCTGCCACCTCAGGTTTAGTGGGGAACTGCTTATTTCACAACGTTAGAGAATCTTGTAAACAATTCCTGTATCCAGATTATGATCTGGATGATCAACAAAATTTGATGGATTGTTCCTTGGCATGAGGGAAACCTCTGAAAAAAAATTCATTAAAACCCATATATAACTTTTCAAGTTATCCTGCAAACAGACAAACACACACACTCTCCTAAAAACATAACCTCCTTGGCGAAGGTAATAAACCATTTTAAATATGTAAACAGAAGAAAGAAATATATTTAAAGACCAAGAGTTCTTTTGAAGAAGTCCAAACTTACTTCAAAGACCTGGTCGTCCAGGATTCTGGTGCCGAAGACTGTAATACCTTCAGTGTTGATCACGGCTTGGTCACTTCTTTTAAGTGGTATGGTCACTTTCTTCTTACAGTCCACAATAATGGTAACCTTCTTCTTCTCAACACTGATGGCCACTCTGTGCCATCTGTAAAGTAAAAAGAGAGGTGAGAATTCATGAACAACAGTATAAGAAACACTTCCATTCCATGTCTATGTGAACTGCTAGTTCAGGGAATATATCAATGTTGTTTTTCTCTTTCTATGTACAAGTTGTTAGTTTGAAACAATCACCAGTCATGCTTTTCACAGTATATGAGCCTGTCAGCAGATGAAAAACAGCCGTCACACTGTGTAAAGCCAAATCAGCTTGCTAGTTTGCCTGAAGCTCAAGATCAGTCAAAAGGTCATCAATAAAATTTTGTGTACGGTCAACCAGAGATGTATTCCCTGCTAATGTTGCAAGGCCAAGACCTTGACTGGCCATTTTTAGTTTGCTATATATGTATCATAAAGCAGTTTTTAAAGGCAGGATTTGTTTAACATTACCTTAAGGTTAGCTACATTTGGAATATGCAGATGTTTCTTTTGCAGTTCACCCATCTACAAAGAACCTTTTTCAACCCTTCAAAACAACTCAAAGAAAGCTTTTTATTGGCATTCAGTTTGAGATAAGTAGGAGGAAAGGGCATCAGAAATTAAATTTATAACATGTCAGATGACTTTGTTTGTCATTATACAGTTGTTCAGTTTCAGAAAAAGGAACTGGCTAAAGTTAACATATCAGGTTTGTTAACCACTGTCAAAACAGCAGCAGACGGAGTAAAGCAAACTTCATACCACGAGCTTTCATGTTCTGTACTCAAGAAAACTCAGTCCAATTAGAACATGGATGTGAGTCACAAAGAGGGAAAAAAATGACACTGAAAAGCCAGGCAGTTATAAGAAAGGAAGCATGCATCTATCTTTACCATTCAAAGTCAATACTTCTGACAACAAAATAGGTTCATTAAAAGCAAGGGTGAATAAACGCAATTCTAAAAAAATCCCTCAGATATTAAACAAGTTAGCTAGTCTTTTGTTAGTTTTGTGCTTTGTTGGTTTGTTTCTAAAAAAAAATTAGAATTCTGTGTCAGAAAGTCTAATTTAAGAATTACTGAAAAGAATTATGACGAAGTATTTATGTTTCTTGAAATTTTGTGATTTATTTAATTATATGTAGACCAACAAAAACAAGTACATAATTCTAAATGTGGTGGAAAACAAAATATGGTTTTCAACTATCTGAAAAGTATGAAATGTGTGCATTAAACTTGGAAGAAAAAACAAATCAAGAGTTTTTAAGCTTTCTTGGGAATCAACATTTGCCCACACAAAAAAAAACAGCTTTCGCTGCAGATCACTAAACTCATTTGATTAATTATAGTAGTTAGATATTTTGGACCTCTTTCCTCTGTCTTTAATTCAAATGGTTTTAGCAACATTTTAAATGACTTTTTAAATCTTTTGTTTTTATTCAGGGGTGTCGGTGTAAAGGGAACCAAAGCCTAACAAACAGTAACAGCCACACTCCTATTATTTTGTTTGTATAGAAGTATATTAAGCATCTACTATTTTTATTTTCCCCTCACATTAATTCTTAATAAAACACACACTGAAACGCAACAAAATATGGTTAAGTTCAAGGGACATATATACTTTTCAAAGTTTTTGTATCGAAACAGTATCACATATGGAAACCCTTATATGAATTTCTCTTAGCATTTTTTAAAACAATTTATCAGAACTTTTTGAACATGATCTGAATAGGTTTCACTTGGAATAACAGAGTTCATAAAGATCCAAACCATTGTTCTATATCACCACACCATGACTGTAAAGCGTCAAGAGACAACAAAGGCTGTCATTATATTGTTTGCTACAATTTATTTGCCATTACTGTCTAAATTGTTCCATGTGCTATTAACAACTAAACACATGATAATAATTAATCTGGAGGGTAGTAAGTCACTTTAGCAGGCCAGAGGCGCTTGGGAAAATATTTTGTGCAGACTGGTTTTGTTTAAGATAAAACACAACCTATCAATCTTACTAAAAGTATTTGGATGAGCTTTAAATTATGATGAAATATCCTTCAGATAATCCCACACATTTCACAATTTACCGGTAAGTCTCTGAAATTCAATATGAAAACCTCAGTTTAGAGTTGATCTGGTGGTTAAACCCTGGTAAAGAGAAGATTCAGTTAACCCAAACATCAGCCACCCACTTTTTGCCTCCTGTGTTAAAGGCCTTTTCTAAAGGCAGTCACTTACTTGCCATCAGCAAGGTTGATGGAGCGGAACAAAGGGTACTCCTCTGGGGCGGGTTTGCCATGCTGGTCCTCATACAGGAAAAGGGGGGCACGGCCCACCTCCACTCCCAGCTGCTGGATACCTTGTTGGTTATATACTGATAAAAGGAAAGACTGAAGTCCAACCTTGGGCTTGACAGTAAACAAAATGGAGAAATCTTCAGGGAAAACCCCTCCTGAAAGTAACAAAAAAAAAATGAAATGCAGGCTAGGACATCATTAAGTACTTGCACATGAGTGAAACAAAACAAAACCAAAGAAAGAGTATATACTAAAGCTGTACGGCGCTGCTCTGTGGAGGAATAATTTAATAACGTTAGTTACAATCAATCAAATTATTCATGGAACAAAACTTTTGTTCTAAATTCCTGATCCTTTTGCTTCAGAGTTTGACATTTTATAAAAAAAAACAAAAAAAACTTTTTTTTTTCTTTCTTGAAGTTGGACTCTGCATGCTTTGCTTTTTGTAAACATTTCACAAATGGGAAAAATCTGGAGACATTTAGGGATGCTCTTTGACTTTGGCACAGTAAGTAAAAAAAATAATTGAGATTGTTTAGCATTCCAGCTGTAGTCACCTTGATCTCTAAACAAAAGGTTTTAAAAGCAGGTGGTGAATGGGACAGAGAAAAACAGAACCTGCGTACTCAAATTGGAGGACTTTTTGCCAGGAGCAGGACGTTGGAGTAAAACCTCCACTGTTTATAGCTGCAGATAGCTCAAAAATAATAGGGAAATACATGCTGTTGATTTTTTTTTTCTTGTGTGAATGTTTCTTGACCATAAATCTTGCACCATTGGAAAGTTTGTTGTTTCCTTTTAAATGGTGCCACATTTGTAGGGGAAATGTTTTTGTGGGTTGAGCAGTGGAGTTGCACATTTAGGTGTCACCCATGAGAAGCATCAGAAACAAGCAAACAGGCAGTGTGATGCTCTGGGGTGCCATCTCCTTCACTGGAGAAAAAAAATATATAGAAGCAGTCTAATTAGGGTGGCCATATGTCCGGTTTTAAGACGGACAGTCTGTTTTTTTAAAGGTCTGTCTGTCATCCGCCGCTGCTCTTAAATGGACGCCCATTTGTGAAAAGTATACACATTTACGTGCAAATTCTAAAAATTACATACTCTTGAACAAATAAATTTCATCATAACCCACATCGGCATATTCCATCAATCCATCTAACATGCATTATGAATATCCTTCATGGGCAGAGGCAGACTGTCTGGTTGCCTAGGGCCCCAAGTTCCTAGGGGGCCCTGTAGAAATCCTCATGCACTTATGGTTGCATGTATGGTTATAACAGTTACTTATTTACGCACATACATGAATCATTTTTCTGATTGAAATTCTCGCGCTAAAACTTCAGCAGAATGCAATGTTTGTTGCCCCCCCCCCCCTTCAGTCAGTTCATCTAACTGCGCATGTACGGGGAACAGCGGCGAAACGAAAACAAACAGCGCGAAGTGGTGAGCAAGAAAGAGGGAAATACCAGTAGAGAAAATAAAAATTAAAAGAAGCTACTATAGCGGCCCTGGGAAAGAGTCAGAAAGTCACACATTTTTCACTGCGGCAGCAGCAGTAACACCAACACCTTGAGACCCATTGAGGAGGGTTGGTTGTGTGCAAAAAGGTAAAGGTAACAGTGGAAACTAAGTGACAAAATGTGATCAACTGGGCTTGTTCATTTGTACATTCAGATTTATATTTTTAAAGATTGTATTTTTCAGTTTTTATCTCTACATTTTATTCTTGCTTCTCATAGAAGTGTTGTGTTGTGCACTAAACACCAAGGCAAATTCCTTGTAAGTCGGAAAACCTACTTGGCAATAAACCTGATTCTGATTCTGATTCCCTAGATAGATCAGTTCATTAAATGGCAATAAATGATCAGTTAGATCTAATTGTTTTGTATTATAATTTAGAATGATCTTGCCTGTATGTAATTGGATAGCAAGTTTTTATTTTATTTTTTAACCTTATTTGGATTCTTTATTTTACTTTTTGAGTTTATCTGTTTATTCTTGCAGTTGTAAAGAAAAAATGTAGTCAATCTAATTTATAGAAATAACCTAAATATTTCTTCCTTTTATGATTACGGATGTCTTTTCAACCTTTGGAATTGAAGGAGATCAGCTTCTCTTTAACAGGCCTTCATATCTATTTCTAAAAAAAATCACAAATATAACATATATATATTTCTTTTAAATGATATAGTACAATTTAGCTATATATTAACATTTTCATTAGGAAACTGTGATACAGTATTTGTTTGAAATTACTGGCCATTCAAGAGAGGTAAGAGTTTTATTTACAAACCTGGGAAGAGCTGTTTGGTCGGAGCACTAATCTGAGCATTTTTTGACACTCTATAAGCTATGTCTGGTTTGGATCCTCTCCGGACACTGCAGAATCCTGGTGTTTTTCTGATTCCTTCAGGAGAACTCTGGAAGTCTAGTGCTTTTAGTACATCGACAGGTTCAGCTGAGGAGACAAAATAACAGATGAAAAAAAAAATTAAATATAAACAACCCTTTTAAGAGTCAAATGTTATCCAAATGGAATTTGCTGTTAACTCATACAGAAAAGTTCAAAACACGTGCACACTGAAAAATAAAGTTTAACGGAAGCTTAGTGTGAAGTATTGTTCTCATCACTTTTAGCTTTGATCATAGAATTGGTTGTCAAAAAACTTAGATTTCCTTTCTTTTTTTAAACTCCTGTAAAACATAGATATGCCTTTATCTAATTAAAATAGCTAGTAATTGCATCCCTTTTACACAACTTTTTCATACCTGTTGGTGTTACTTCCTCAAAAAATCCCTGTCTCAGGAATTATATATTGAACATTATTGGGTTCAAAACCCTGACACAAGAAATAACATAGAAAAGTCTGAAAAGTCATAGATTTTCATTAAATAACAATAAATTATCAGTCAGATCTAATTGTTTTGTATTATAATGTATGTAATTGGATACCAAGTTCATCTTTTATTTTTTAACTAAACTGGATTCTTTATTTTACAAGAAATAACTGTTAGAAATGTCTGACGTGTGCTTAAATTTTTTATTGTCCATATTCTTTTTTGTGTATCATAAGCTATAGACAAGGCTTTTGTTTGTATAACCATATAGTTATATTGTAAAATTAATATTTTTTAACACTTGCAGTACTTAAATGATACTTAGCAACAGGATGCAGCTGGATTTTTAAAGAAATGTTTAACTTTAATACTCCATAGAGTGTCAAAATGATCTGAACAAGCATTCTGTATAACAGATCTAATAACATTTCACCTTAAAAGGTTTAATGTCTTCATGTCAGTCAGCAGAAACACAGTGAGAGTGTTATTGTATAAATGAACAACAGACGTTAGAACTATAGACATAATACGGGGATATTTTACTGTAATACGTAGCACATGGGGCAATTCAAACTGGACAAAAGTCAAATCCACTAAAATAACAAATAGCAAATACCACTAAAGTTAAGGCATATATGATGGAAATTGGAATAATACACATAATTTTTACTGTGCTCTCTTAATACGACTTTGCAATACATAATCGGAGCTGGCAAGTTGATGATACATCAGCATTTGCAGCAATTACTCCCATAGCCTATTTAAGCACTGCTGGACAAATCTGTGAGCTACCCTTTTTTATTTATGAGCTGCATTGGTAAGCAGTAAAAATAGTAGCAACCATTCAGCAGGCCTAATTGGACCCCTGCCTAACCCCAGTTGTTATCCCCTGAAGCTAAATGGCCTCAGTATGTATGTGGTGATGAAACTAGCTGCTTATACTCACCAGGTCTTCAGAATAATAAGATCACAGAGGGGTAAGTTTTACAGGCTTTTAAACACTCATTTGTACTCTCTTAATCCACTTTCTGATCAGTGGACCTGGGTCAAACAACTTTGTAATCGTAAACACTGGATCTGGAGTTATTATGTACCAAGCTACTGCCTGTAATTTTTGGCCAAAATTTGGTATTCAGTAGTTATGAAGGGCAAGAAGGGATTGGAGCAGCAGCAGGGTTTGCGTACACTTTATGATTTGCTCTTTTTCTCTTGGTAGGAGGAATAGGAAATTTGGCAGAAATATTCAAAGCCTAAGAAATGTATAGATTTTTGGAGTGGAAACTGAAAGCACCACCATTAGTGTAAGGTTTTAAAGCTACTTTTGGTGAGCTGATAAACCTAATTTCTGTTAAGCAGAGACTGCAGGATAGCTGGGCAATCTGTTTTACCATTTATTGTCAATCTAATTCAAGAACTAACATCAGCTTGTTATACTTGTGATATTTTTGTAAAGAATGAAACTACAAAGTGTATTATACTGTGCAAAATAAGCATACGGAAAACTACCACTCAATATACTGGGCTTTTATTCTATGTGTCAAATTTAAAACCACAATAAATTCCACAAACAGCATTGCTTTTTTAGAAAAAAAAAAAACAAGGAATAGTTGTACTATGTTGGATAATAGCAGTTAGCTCTTTTCTATGGTAAAACCTTTATCTAATTCCCTGGAACTAGTTTTGGTTTCATTCAGCTGAAATGCTAATATTTAACAGACTTATAACAGTTCGAAAAAAAGGAAATGCAAATTTGTGGTGTTTCCATTTGGTTTGAAGCAAATTACAAAGAGTTGCAAAGCATAATGTCATACATGATCATCAACAGTAGTGTGTGCAGAATGATTAGGCAAGTTGTATTTGAGAGAATTCCTATATTCTCAATCAACCAAAAGGACTTGTACTTATCAAAGCTTCATAGTTTTGGAAGTTGGATTGTTTTTGTTTTAGATTTGGCTATCTTAGGAGGATATCTGTAAGTGAAGGTAACTATTACTGCGCAGAATTATTAGGCAACTTAATAAAAAAATATATATACCCATCTCACTTGTTTATTTTCACCAGGTAAACCAATACAACAACACAAAAAATAGAAATAACCATTTCTGACATTCAAAAACAAAACCAAAAACAAATCAGTGAACAATATAGCCACCTTTCTTAACAATGACACTCAAAATCCTTATGTCAGTTGCTTGATCTGTTTATGATCAACATTGTGTTTGCAGCAACCACAGAATCTCAGACTCTGTTCAGAGAGGTGGACTGTTTTCCTCCCTGTAGATCTCACATTTTATGCTAGACCACAGGTTCTCTATGGGGTTCAGGACAGGCAAACAAGGGAGCCATGTCATTATGTTTTCTACTTTTAGACCTTTACTGTCCAGGCATGCTGTGGAGTATTTGAATGCATGTGATGGAGCATTGTCCTGCATGAAAATCGTGTTTTTCTTGAACTATACAGACTTCTTCATGTACCATTGCTTAAAGTAGATGTCTCCCAGAAACTGGAAGTAGGTCTGAGAGTTGAACTTCAAGGAATAGTTGTACAACCTTTTCAACGCGAAAAGCACCAACAAGTTCACCTTAAGCACGCCTTATATATAGTGTTGATTTCATTAGACCACACTCCTTTGCATTACAGATAGGAACATCACCTGACTTACTTAGCTGGTAGTTGGCTTTCAAGCCTATACAGCTTAGAGTAGGACAAAATGAATGAAAAGGAGGACATGATCCAAATACTGATTTCCCTAATAATTCTGCACACACATGGCTGTGATAAATAGTGTGACCTTGGTAACCATGACAAGAATGGCCAGACACACCTGGGTGAATCAGTTTGTCCAGTAATGAAAAACAAAAAACATATGTGACAACAGAAGTTCAGGAAGTAATGGAGTTGGACATATAACCAATTTAGGCTCCCCTGTTTTATAGCAGCAACCAACACTGGTAAAAAGTAGCACAACCAATATCACTTACCGCCTGCCTGTAGGTGAGTCCCTGATTTTTTTGAAATCCTCTTTTTGGTGGAACAGAGATGGAAGTTATAATAGCAAAGTGAACTAATAAAGGTACCCTTTCAGTATCGATGTCAATACAATAGCAGGACTGAAATTGGCTTTTTGCAAAGCTTGTCATTATGTGCTTCTCTGGATTGCGCAGCAAGAAAACACACACACAAAAAAAGGCACCTTGAAGCCAAACTATGTAAGGTTTTATTTTACCAACACACATGTTTTAACATGAAAAAAGCCAATTTCTACGTGATGAGTCCTTTAAAGGTAACGTGCCCAAACTAGGTGCCTTCTCAGTTTTACAATTGGATTTTGTTTAATTGTGATTAAATTGCAAATACAATTAATTGTACAGTGTTTTGCTGTTCTTTTCCTATCTCTCAGAAATATTTTTTTGAACAAGTGTATCATTTTATATAGTAATAATATATTTTAATAGTGGTAATATGTTTTTTCAAAGAACTCCTTTAAAAAGTATGTTACTCAATGGATTTTACACATTTTTATAAAGTCTATACAGATTATTGATTATATTCTCCATCTTTAACTGAAATCAATTAAAATATATATTTTCAGTGACAAATAAGCTCCCAGTAGGTGGGATAATATATTGAGTTTAATTGTTTTTCACATATAATAAGCCAGTTTCAACACAAATCTAATCTAAAAAATCTAAACTTTATGTAAATTAATATAATTTTAGCCCAAACAAATTGTTTCTTCATACTAATGACATTTTAAAGCCAGAGGTTTTTAAGGGGCTATAGGAACCTAATATCCTAATTATAAATGTCCAGGGTGAAAAGTTAACATAAATAGTTACATTTTGAGGTGCTCTTAAGACAAGGCCACACAGATTTTTTTTTACTTGACAGACATGCTGTACAGGCCTATTTTGCTGATGTTGAAACAGCAGAGGACACATTCTGGCTCTGGGAAAGCATTTATTTTTACAACTACATGACCATTGCCTGGAATTTTGAAAGTTTTGGTCAAACACACACACACACAATTAATTTTAAATTATCGGGTGTGACCAAATTTTCCAGCCTTGCAATGCATAATTACATTCCTCTCCTCGCACTCTCACTTCCTTGCAGTCATTTACTTTATGTATTGCACTGCCACAACTGGTTTTATTCTTAAACCTAAATCAGATAAAGAAGGACTGAGGAACCCTGGCAGAGTATGTTTTAATGAGCTAAGATAAAAACAGTGGCTTTGACTATCATTAAAGCATGTCTCCTAGAGGCTTCATTTGTCTGTAACACAGAAAAAGAACCCATGGAATAAAAATCACTTCCATTCTCCTGGAGACAGAAATGTAGATAAGTTGCTAGATGTGTGACTTTGCAAAGTTTCTTGTGTGGTATAGAAAACCATGCAGGAGTATCCACACCCTCTCAATTTTTCTAAAGTAATTTCTCAGCATGAAATGAACGAAAAATAGCAAATTTTTTCAACTAGGACAGAGAGGGTTTGTAAACAACAATTTTCAAACTATGACACAGATTCTCAATTGAATTTAGTTATGGATTTTGACTTGGCTTATCTAGTGTAAAAATATTGGATCTAACGCATAAAGTTGTCCTCTTGCTAAAGGAGACAGTCTTTACTTTTCCCTTTCCTACAGGGTTCTCCTTTATTTAGCTTAATCTGATCTCAACTCAGCAAAAAGTATACATGTTTGGATGTTTAATTTTGTTGAGCAGTAATAATGCAGTTAAATATAACTAGACCATAACAGTACAACAGTATTGTCTCATAGCCTGTACTGGCCAAAGACCAGCAGAAAACCTCAACTCAAAATCATTTTTTCTGCTAGCTATTTATTTCAACTATTACAGAAAGGAAAACAATGAAAAATCGTTACAGCTGTGTCTAGACAAGACTTGACTCATTTGGCTTTTAACTGGATCAAGAAGCAGGATGTGTGTTTTTCAAGGGTCCACTAGTAATAAACAAGGGTCTGACTGATCAGACTGAAATTCCAGAAGAACAACATGACCTCTGCAGAAAGATCAGTGTCTATTTTCCCCCCAAAAGGCTAAGATTATTTGGTTTGGTGTTATAAAAAATCTATGTGTATGCGTACAGTTATATTTCACAGTTCTATTAAAATGTTTGTTACAATCGTGGTACCTTCTTGTTTTTAGATTTGGCTCACTTGTAAAAAAAAAAAGAATTGATACTAGTTAGAAACAACAGATGATTTAAACAGAACCTGTCTAGCAACATAAGGTAGGCTTAAAGATCTAAAAGAGCTACAAGTGATGCCCCAATCCTAAGAAACTCAACAGATGAGAAAGATTGTCAATGAACGGGATGTTAAATTTCCAATAAAGACATTGCATTTAAGAACATGCTAGGATCACCTCTTTATAGTCCCTCATTGTTTATCTGGACAGATATATAACTGAAGTGCTATAGTGTGGTCTTGGAAAAGGATTCTTGTGATTTTAAACCCTCCAATTAGGATAAATCTGCAAACAAGAATGGGACAAATTTCCTTTGATGTGCTGTAAATAACTTATTACCAGTTATCTCAAGCATCTGGTGGCAGTACTTGCTGCCTAGGTCAGGACACTAGTTCATTATACAAACCATTTCTCATTGACATAAGATCGTTCTTTGATTTAAAAAACAAACAAAAAAAATTTGTGGGTAAATAGGTTTATAGCACAGTAGTATTGTGAAATAGTATTCCTTAAACTTTAACAGGATACAACTCTACCATAACTAGTTTTAAGATTTATAACATGTTGAAAATTCTAAAAACCCTTCCAGTTACTGTAGAAAAGAAAGACAGGATGTGCTGATTGTGCAGTTCCTATTTGCTTTTATACACAGTGAGCAGAAGTGATGGGTGGCGCTAAGAAGTCCACATGCTGAAGCCATTACAGTGCTGGCACCACTCCCTTTACCTCCTAACTAAAACATACATTCTAACCCAAAAAAAAAAAAAAACATCCCTATTGCTACTTCCACAATGAATAAAAGCTTGAGCTGTGATCCAAACCTCTATATGTTCAAAAGATCATATGAAGTTGTCCAGATCTGCTCTGGAAAAGCCAGGGAGGAGTGCAGAGTCTATGCAGGCCCAGTTCTCTCCAGTTTTTATTAGAAATACAGATGCACAATAAAGCAGTTTATCTTTCCATTTAATTTTAGATAAATTGAAATTTACTTTATCAGTCTGAAAAGGGCTCCTTAACTAACACAATGAAGGAGCGGTTTAATAGGATGTAAAATGCTTTAAACAGAGACAGAATAAAAGGACAAACTCAAAGCATCAAAAGACAGGTTTGAAAACTCTCACAAAATGCCTCATAAAAAGGAAAATAGTCTGTGGCTCTACTGAAAATAGTCCAAAATTCTGAGCTACTGGTTCTTGAAAAAAGACTGCTTGGACTGAAGGTCTCTTTGTGAGTTTTAGAATGCCTTTCTACGTTACTGCATACCTCAAGGCCTCATATATTCCAGATGTGTTGAATTGGCTGAGAACCCAACCTCCCAGCCCTCCCCCCAACAAACACACACACCAACACACTCACTACACACCAGACACCCCTGACTCTCCAGCCCCCTTTCCTTCCACAGTCATTGCTCCACTGGATTCCCAATGAAAAAGGGCAATATCCCAAAACTATTACAGACTCCGAAATGAGTAGGCACAGCTTTTTAAGTTTTCAGCCTCCAAGGAGGTGAAGTCAATATGCATTTCTCTCAACACATCCAGAAAAAAAAATCTAATCCTTCCAGCCAAAAGAGAAGTAAAACATATTCTAATGATAAGGATGAAAAGCCACATAATAGAGCAGACAGTTCTCTCATGGTGAAGGTACTAAAGAAGTCTCTCCGCAGTCTAGTCTTAATGGTAATTTGTCAGTCTCAAATTTTAATGGCACTGCCAGCAAGAACCTATGATCTACCATCTGCTATTTTCACAAGTCGGCTCTATGCAACATGAAACATGTGTTGACATGATAAAATCCTGTTTATACTCGATAAGACACAAATTTATTCTCAGAAGAAAACTTACACCTTTTATCTGTTTACCCATCCAAGTCATACAGTTTGCTGTTTAGGGTTAGCTGTGATTCAATTTCAAACCTGTGAGATTCTAACTTCATGTCTTTGTGGCTCTGTGGTTATGCAGCAGCATCTCAGACGTCTCATCATTCACAGTGTGTTGGCAGTATAGTTAGCAATTAAAGCATGCTAGAAAGCCTGTAAATGTTTGCTGGCACATAATGCAATAATGGGCAGCTTAAATATTGGCAGTATCAAGACATATGGCCAAATTAGGAAATACAGCACTGTGGACTTTGCTCTTATGATCCTAGTGCTTAATGTCTTTGTGATAAGCTTATGTGTTAGAAATATTATCCATTACTTTGAAGAAAACTGTGATAGTACTTAAGTATTAAGTTAACTGGTAACTTTGTTAAAATCAGTAGATAGATAGACTTCAATTACTATTAGGTTTAATTTTGCTAAAGAGAAAAATATCTCAGATAAATCTGTATGAATAGTGACCCTTCTATAATAACTATTTTGTTTACACAATTATTTATATTGACCTTAATACAAGTGGTAACTGATGGATATGTACAGGTAAAAAAATCAAATGTGTAAATACTGATACAAATGTTTTGGAAAAGTGTACCACTTTAACAAAGTTTGGCCCAACCTGTTGCAAATACTCTCCAACATTTATTTTCTTTAAAGCTATTATTACCCATTTTTCATGCTAAAACATGTTTTTTTGTAATGTCTCTTTGCTTTAACTAGGGCTGGGCAATTTGTAATATAATTGCAAGTCAACAAAATTGAGTTTTCAAATCGCAGAAACACTCAATTGTAATTACATTACATTCATAAAGACACTAAATTTCTCACTTCAGGCCTATAGGTAGTGGTAATACACTTAAGGTGGGGTTGCCACCTTACAGAAAGGTATAGAGAATTACAGCTAGCACGCAGATCCATGCATGCAAGCAGAAGTAAATAATATCTTTGTCAAACAAAGATTGCAAGGAAGTCCTGCAACATTGGACTCTGGAAAGTAAGCTTTTAAGGAGACCAAAAACTGAAACCCTGAAGTGAAACCTCGAGAAGCTTGTGTTTAGTGCAAAGGAAAATCAAAACAAAATCGCAATCGCAGTATTGGTTATAATAATTGCAATTGTGATTTTCGCAAAATCGTTCAGCTCCAGTTCAGACCAAAAAAACCCCACAGAGGTGCACTATCCACAAAGTGAGGTTTTGGTCTCTCCCCCCCCTTAATTTGCATAATTCGTGGAAGAGTGCTAACATACACCAGCCTTCCAGTCGAAACACCCATCTCTATACCACCAAAAATGGCGATGTCAAAAATTGCTGACTTACCTGCAGGCAGTCAGTAAGTATTGCTGCTTTTGTAACTTTTTACCTATTGTGTAAGAGACCAGGAAACCACGGTAAACGAACCATGGTGAAATGCTAATGTTAGTAATGCTACAACTACTTAAAAAAGCACACAAACAAGTCAGATTCCCTAGTATACCCTTGAGGAAAAATAACGAAAGTGGGTATGAAAAGGGGTCAAAATAACTTATTTTCACAAATGAATTAAAATGAATTGAATTAAAAATTTCAGGACTGTATATGAAAAATACCAGGTTCTGTCATTGAATTTGACTTTAAAGGGCTAATTACCTAAGAAATAATCAATAAATCTAAATTAATGAAAACATATTAAATCTTAACTTTTAAAAAATATTTAAGCTTTCTTGCTATTGGGACAAGTTAAGAATGGTATTCCTATATGTATATAAACAGACTGGAAAAAGGTACTCAGCAATATGTCTATCACTATGATTTCACAAAGGAAAGAATGTGTGACCCTATGTGTTCTTAAAAGCAAAGAAAATACTCCAGACGTTTTTCTCCCATCCTTTTTTTCCATCTACGCCCCTTCTTGGACTCAGTGGGAGCCTAAATAATGTGGAAAGATGGTGATATTTCAAGCCAGAAAATAAATTTCACTCAAAGAATTCCACTCTTCTGCCCAGGTATTATATAAATTTAGAAAAAGAAATTGCCACCTGTATGTTTAAGGTTTGAATGTATACTGCCTGTAGTTTGTAATACCAAAAAAGAATAGTAGTTAATTATGAAAACCTGTCACTTTGAATCATTTAGTGAGTTTAAATCACAAGCATAGATCCAGCGAGGGAAACACTTAAAAATACTTTAAAAAATTATTTCATGTCAGACTTACTAATTTTGTGTGGAAATTTCATTAGTCAAACCAAACTGTCTTCCAAGTAATGAGAAAACTGAATGTCAAATATGACCTATTTTTATCGTAACAAACAAGCAACTTTGTGGCTGCTCATTACTTTAACAAATACTTCTATTTGAACGTCCACTATTGTTTTTTGTCTTGGCCTTTAATGTAGTTTAGTATTTTTATCATTTTCACAATAGGTTTCATGTTTTGAATAATATTGTCTAACTCCAGTCCTTATTTTTTCTCTTAAGCACTTTAAATAGTAGGAATGATGCAATAAAATAAACTTCCCTTTCTTTGTCCTTCCTTAAAAGATCTCTTTTCAAACTACACAATTATTAAATAGGCTTATATGACTGATGAACTTTTCTAAAGTCATTCTCTTTAACATAAACTCTTATCACAAAAGTACTGCTGCACAGGTTAACAGCTCACTGTTCTGAATCTTGCAAAAGTCACATGATGTACCCTTTTTTGGTTCAAATGAAACTTTTAGACAGTCATCTCTAGAAAGCTGAAATCAAGAATCAATTATGCTTTGTATAGTTAAAGGTAAGGCAGGTAAGGCAGTAACAGCAACAGAAATGCTTTCCATAGTAATAAAAAAGATTCAAGTTAGTATGCAGCTCATTTCTACCACGTAGACTTCATTGACCCAGCTTCCATATTCGGGCTGGGTGCCAAATCCTCTTCAGTTTTTGGAATAGACAAATTTATCAATAAACCTTCTCTTACCTGCTCTGACACTTTGGAGAATTAGAATGAACGTGCCCACAGTAACTAACAGACGCCTTTTCGTTTTCCACCTGATGGTCCATCTTTGCATCTCCATGGTGAGCGCCCGCAGCTGCTGTGGAAAAAATAAAAACGGGCGATCTGATTTAAAAGCACGATCCCCCTCAATATCCTCAGACAAAGTGTTTTTTTTTGTTTGTTTGTTTTTTTTGCTAAAGCGCCATTTGTGAAAATATAGATATCTATCTCTGAGTCGAACTGGGCCCCTAAGATCCTATCCCCTTAAGCCCAGACCTCAAAGTGATGGTGAAGAGGTCTCATGGAAAAGGGAGGGGGGGAAGCTCAAGATACTTTAGCTCCTTGGGAGCTGCGCTTCGTGAGGAGGCAGGACAAACACCGGAACACTAGACCCGCACCGACTGTGACTGACTTTAAAAAAGAAAGTCGCAGTTCATCAAATCAGCAGTTGAGAACCTAATTGTTTGGCCCGCCTTCCTGAGCGCTCCAAGTAAAAAAGAACAGCATCAGCCGGAGCACATCGCTGCATCCAGATGCTTTTGGCAAAGCCGACCCAAAGCCGTATAGAGCTGTTGGCAGAATGTCGGGGGGCGGGTTTTGGAGTATGACAGTAAGAAGAAGGAGACTGTGCATCCTACAGTGTTGCTTGTATTTGTATTATTCAATCTTTTTTTTTTTCATTTGAATCATTGTTTATTCTGGTGGTCGCAAGCAGCAACTGCATTACTCAAGCCACTAAGGAAGGTACATAGTTGGACAGTTGGATATTTGACAGGAACGAATCTTTTGTTATTTCACAACATGATAATAATGAACTCTGAAAAATGTACTGATATCTACACCTTAACTCATCATTTAGTGTTCACATGGTGAAACGTTACAAATGCCCAGTGATCTTTTCTTTTCTTTAAAAAACAATGGTTAAAACTCTAGTGTGTAATAATAATACCAATTTCTTATTACTCATAAGTATGTTCTTTATTATCATCTACAATGAATAACATACACATGTGTTATGATAATTGAACATGTTTTTTTACTCTTTTCAAGATAGTAGATGTTTCAACGTTTTCTGTATTGTTTTGGGTGCTCTGTGAGTCCCCAAAAAATTATCTAAATTTACAAGATCAGTGGCAAGTAAGAAAACATACCTTACTAAAAGTTTCCAGAGAATGTCCAACTTTGTTTCCTTTGACAACAGTAGTTCATGGTCTTGATAACTTTTATTGCTGATAAATGGCTAAAACAAAGAATAAAACACAGGTAATAGCTATAAAGTTCTACACTTGTTTTTGTGATCAGATTTTACAATGGCTGATAGTTTTTAGAAAGCAAGAAAGAAAAAAAAAGTAAAAACAATTTCAGAAAATTGTTAAAAGTAACCTCAGAAATCAGAACTTTTATATAAGCAGATTTTCAGACAATTCCACTTCCTGGTTTTCTTTTCTCTATAGAGCTTTCTATTACACCACCAATCAACCATTGCCACACTCTAATCTTGTTCACCTGTGTCTTGTTGTCCTTTGCCTTGTCTATTTAAATCTCACTCCATGCAGTTCAGTTTGTCTTCATCCCTTGTGTCTAGCATTCCAACCTTTATTCTACTTTTTCTCTAAGTTATTCTCGGCCTACTTGCTATTGAGCATCCTCTGCCTTTTTGTTTTTGTCTGGTTTTCACAAAGTGTTCCAATCCTTGGCTGTTCAAAGATCACTGACTTTTTTTCCCTTGGTTGAGTCTTGCATTTAAGTGCACTTTTTGGGTGCCACTGGACAAAAAGAAGTTGGTTTGGTCATATGAAACTAACATTAAAATTTTTGGTCTCTAAATAGTACAAGTGCTGGAAAAACAAACACTGTATATCCCCCTAAAACATTGTCTGCAAGTTAAAAAATGTGGATGGCCGTATAATGCTGCAGATATGTTTTGGGTTGTTGTTTTTTTTTTCAGCACGAACAGCAAGGTGAACAGAGGACTGCAAAGATAGATTTAGCTAAATATAGGACTGAATCCACTGAGTGAATTGATGAATAACTAATTTATGTGTTTAGGAAAAAACTATGAGAAGCTTTAATATCACCTTTGCTTAGAAGTGTCTCTACATTACTGGATTTAGTTTCATTGGGTAGAATGCTTGGCATTTTGGTTATGTTTTGTTTTTTTCAAGTTTTCTTGAGCCGTATGTCAGGAATTGTTGTTGCTACTGAGAATAAAGTCCAAAATATTGCTTAAATTTCAGTTTTCATGGAACAGCAGATGAGAAAATGGGAAAAAGCAAAAGGATTACTTTTCAAAACAGCCTGCCTCAGTCAGCAAGACATTATGCACTGACAGATGTGCAGACTCTGGTACAGTGTACAATTTTCAGACAAGCTTTGGTTTGAAGTTATCCTCTTTGTAGCTGGAATCATATGATTACAACTGGTGCATTTACTACAAATGTTTGCCAAGATGACATTGTATAATTATTCTATAATAAGCCAATACTCTATGCATGGGTCAGACAGGGGCAGCTTTGAAAATAAAAATGGCTTTAAAATGCGGTCCGGCTGCTTTGCTTTTATTTTTTTTAAGAATGGCTTTTAATCAAAGCTTTGAAATTTCAAACAGAAAACCTTTTTATTGCTATCCAAAACCATTATGCTGGCAAATGATCTTGAGTTTAAATGAGCAAATTAAAGTCTCTTAAACAAGTGCATGGTACTGTAACACAGTGTTGTGATATGTATCAAGTCTTTTTAAAGGTGAACAAAAGTTATTTTAATTATTTCTTGTTTTACAAAATAACTGCAAAGATTAATAATTCATAAAATTGGCCATCCATTTAGAGAAATCTCTAAAATGATCAAGGGTAATCTTTTCATTAGCAGTATTTGTGTAGAACAGCAACCAATGTTGCATTTACCAACATTTATGTTGAACAGTAGTTATTTTTTCAGTGAAATGAAAAAGCTTTTGAAAATAATTACATGAACATTGGTAAAATAATTGTGTAATAATAATAATTATAATAATTACCTAGAAGATGTATTTCTGAAGGAATATTGTGTACTATGCCAATATATCCTTTCACACTGTGTGACCAGTTCAAACTGGATAGTACAGGATAAATCACCAAGTAGAAGTCATTGTTTGGAAAGTACAGTATGATGTTTGTTCAACTGTGAAATATCTATCTATAAAGTACTGCGGGTTTTAGCAGAACTAGCATCCTGGATTCGTTATAGTGATCAAAAATAGTGATCCAATTTTTTTACAGTAGTCCAAATGACCCAATTCTGATATTTTCAGAAAGAAATTCAGTTTGAGCCACTTCCATATGTGGTACTAAATATGATCCATATCTAAGTTTTTTTTAAGTTTCTGTCGTCCATGAGAAACAGCAGATCCAACAATGCTGATATCCCTCCATTACATGTTATCAGTACAACCATACCACATCAGACTGATAATGAAATTCATGCCAAAGGAGGCCTTGGGTGTAAAGTTCTAATGCATATAATTTCGAACTTTTTGAATTCAAGCTTCAATATAAAAATCTGGTGGACTATAACAGCAAATTGATGGATGCCCACCAAAGGGGTTTTTCAGTTTGACAAATATAGATATAGAAGATATCATGACATATGGTGAGATAGACAGATAGGGTAAACAAATATCAGCTTTCCCGTTTGGCCATCTTTTTTGAAAGACACAAATTCGTTTGTAAATCTGTAGGGCGAGTTGAAATTAAGAACATCAGATGAGAAGTAGGACTATGGATGATAAAAAGAGACTGTGCAACTGCCAAATTTGACTTATTTCTTTTTAACATATTCTGGTCATCTTCATAAGACATATGGGTGCCAAGAAGTATAGTGGGTGCAGGCAAGAGATTAAAGTAATTTTACAATGTTTTTCTCTTTAAATGCAATAATATTTGCATACAAACAATTACTTTAAAACTGGAACATGAACTAATTTGTTAATTGGATTTTTTAAAAAGGCTTTGGTTTAGATGTATTTTCACATGAAGAAATTGGCAGACTATGGGCGAAAGGTGGGGTACACCCTGGACAGGTCACCAGTCTATCGCAAGACAAAAGAACCAATCATTTTAAAGCTGCACATTAAAGAATTAGCTAATCAGGCTAACAATGTGACTTAGCAACTGGGATGATTATTTTTATGCTAACAAAGCTGATCTCTGCTTCAACTAATCTAACTCCTGCACTGTCTGGAGAAGTAGGCCCATATGTTATACTCAACAACATAGGTATTGTATTCGTTCTGAACTACTAAGATTATTTCTAACATAGCTATCATTTCTACCTTAGGTAGGAAAATGTTTTGCTTAATCAGAAAACACCATCTGTAGACTAAGCTCCTCTGAACTCAGACATATGCTACCAGATCACAAGTTGATCTAACCTCAAGAGCTCCTCAGTACTATTAATTATCTGTCTAGAAAGTGCCATGCAGCTGAATGGGGGTGGAGAGGGCTGTGCACGAAGCTGCAAACCACAGAACCACCAAGGGGAATGTATGTTTGTCTAGGCATGCTTATTATAGGAGCTGAAGGAGCCCAGATATGTTCACCTACTAAGGTTTTTTAAGTATGTAAAAGTTTCACTTTTACGATTTTTCCAGGTAGTTTATAATCAGAAAAAAAACAACATAATTTTTGCCCTCGAAATTGAGGTACAGGCCTTAGAAAAAAAAGCATCTGAACAAATCTGAAAAGGGCTGAACACCGATGGCTGTTTTGGGGCATTGAAAGTCGGCAGTGGTCAAAGTCTTCATGAGTAATTGATACTTTGTTGTCTCTAATGACCCTGTCTCAAGAGACAACAGGCGGTTCAGGAAATGGTGTGGGTCAAAAAGCAGGAACAGAAGAAAACAAAAACAAAACCAGGTAGTAAGAATTTTGGGGCGGGGGGTCATTGAATAACTTTACTTAGATCATACTGAATTATATCAATCAATCACTTTATTTTGGTAAATTGTCCACATTAAACACAAGAAACAACAAAAGAAAAAAAAGAAAGAAAGAAAAGAACGACAATAGACAAATACACAATTTACCAAAAAAGGAATAGGCTGAAGCAAAGCTTATTCTTGCCTACCCATCTTTTTTACCTTTCAACCTACCAGGATTTCTTCACAGTACAAATTCAGATTCAAGTACATAGTACATATATAGATCTACATAACAGCGTAAGATTTTATCATTTTACATTTTAA